>JASAMX010026869.1:0-42500 GCA_030248175.1 Microlaimidae sp. YZB2_3
TGTGTGTGTGTGTGTGTGTGTGTGTGTGTGTGTGTGTGAGAGAGAGAGAGAGAGAGAGAGAGAGAGAGAGAGAGAGAGAGAGAGAGAGAGAGAGAGAGAGAGAGAGAGAGAGAGAGAGAGAGAGAGAGAGAGAGAGAGAGAGAGAGAGAGAGAGAGAGAGAGAGAGAGAGAGAGAGAGAGAGAGAGAGAGAGAGAGAGAGAGAGAGAGAGAGAGAGAGAGAGAGAGAGAGAGAGAGAGAGAGAGAGAGAGAGAGAGAGAGAGAGAGAGAGAGAGAGAGAGAGAGAGAGAGAGAGAGAGAGAGAGAGAGAGAGAGAGAGAGAGAGAGAGGAGAGAGAGGAGAGAGAGAGAGAGAGAGAGAGAGAGAGAGAGAGAGAGAGAGAGAGAGACAGAGAGAGAGAGAGAGAGAGAGAGAGAGAGAGAGAGAGAGAGAGAGAGAGAGAGAGAGAGAGAGAGAGAGAGAGAGAGAGAGAGAGAGAGAGAGAGAGAGAGAGAGAGAGAGAGAGAGAGAGAGAGAGAGAGAGAGAGAGAGAGAGAGAGAGAGAGAGAGAGAGAGAGAGAGAGAGAGAGAGAGAGAGAGAGAGAGAGAGAGAGAGAGAGAGAGAGAGAGAGAGAGAGAGAGAGAGAGAGAGAGAGAGAGAGAGAGAGAGAGAGAGAGAGAGAGAGAGAGAGAGAGAGAGAGAGAGAGAGAGAGAGAGAGAGAGAGAGAGAGAGAGAGAGAGAGAGAGAGAGAGAGAGAGAGAGAGAGAGAGAGAGAGAGAGAGAGAGTGTGTGTGTGTGTGTGTGCAAAGACAATGTGTGTGTGCGTGTGTGTGAGTGTGTGTGTGTGTGTGTGTGTGTGTGTGTGTGTGTGTGTGTGTGTGTGTGTGTGTGTGTGTGTGTGTGTGTGTGTATGTGTGTGTTTGTGTGTGTGTGTGTGTGTGTGTGTCTGCCTGTAATGTAATGATCTCTCTGTCAAAATCCTCATTGTTCTTACTCTTGACAGGTAAGAAAATGGATTTTGACTTTGTAAATCCATTATTCGTGCGCATCAAAGGACACCGCGGGCATAAAGAGACGCCCGCATTTATGTCTAATGACGCGCCCGTGCCTTTCTAATAACCCCCCCGTGCGCCATTCTTTTAGCCATATTGGCACCTTCATTTTGAAGCCGTTTTGGCGCTGCTTCTCGGACAACCTAACCCATGGAGCAAAACATATATGACGTGATCAGGAATACTATATGACATTTTAAAACTGAAAAAATTCTGAGGTGTGTGTGTGTGTGTGTGTGTGTGTGTGTGTGTGTGTGTGTGTGTGTGTCTGTCTGTCTGTGTGTTCCCTAACTCCTTCCTAACTATTCAACGTATTAAGGTGAATGAGGTATCATTTGAAAGTTATACCTCAGGGAAGGCCCTAAGAGAGTTGAAATTTTAGAACAAATTACATGAAAATCGCGTACAACGCGTTTTCACCAAAGATGGACCCTATGGATTTTGGAACTTAAAAAAACTTTTGTTTAGAAATTGGCCTAAACCGCTTATTGGTAAGAGTAATTAGCCAATGTACAACACAGAATATTATGTTTTTTGGAAAAAAACAACATAGACATCTTATAATGGAAAAAGTTTTTTCACTAAAGAAAGGAACGATCTTGCTCCCCAACCACCAAAGGGATTGGGCTAAATGAGATATCATTTCCAAAAAGCTTACAGTCCGGGGAATGAAATAAAGAGGTTAAAATTTAGCTGAAATTTAAAAAAATTTTGCATGGACCTATGGACTTTGAAACCTATGGACCTATGGAAACCTACGAACTTTGGAAATTGAAAATTTTTTTGTGTCTTAATTGACTCAAACTAATTGATAAGAGTAAGTAGCCAATGTAAAACCAGAATGTGATGTTTTTTGGTAAGATTAAAATAGACATCTTAATACTGGACAACATTTTATCACTAAAAAGGGGAACGACCTTCCTCCCCAACCAGGAAAAGGATTGGGCTAAATGAGATATCATTGCAAAGCGTACAGGTCGGGGAATGTCATAGAGGTTTTGAAATTTAAAAAAACTCCATGGACATCCTTAGGCTGAACAACGCATTTGCACAAAAACGAGGGCCCTATGGACTTTCGAAGTTGAAAAACTTTTTGTCGTTGAATTGGCTAAAACTTATTGGTCAATTAGTCAATTAAAAGCCAGAATATTATTCTTTTTTTCGGAAAGATAAACATGAACATCTTTATACTGGACAACGTAATTTTACCAAAAGGAGGATGAACCCTTCTCCCCAACTGCAGAATAAATTAGGTTAAATGAGGTATCAATGCAAAGCTTGCAATTTGGAAAATGTCATAAAAGGGTTAAATGTTTAAAAAATAACATGGAAATTTTTAATATGGACAACACATTTTCACCAGAGAGGGCTCCATAAATTTTAAAAGTTAAATTTATTTCTATTGCTAATTGTTGCTATTGTCATTGCTATTTATTACCAATAGATATTAGTAAATGGAAAGCCAGCGTTTCGTTTTTGTTTTGTTTTTTTGGAGAAATCAACATGAACATTTTTATGTTGGAGAACGAATTTGTTTAAAAGTTGGTATGGACCTACCTCCTTAACTACAAATAATATTGGTATAAATGATATATCATCGAAAAACATACAGCTCAGTGTCGTAGGGAAGTTAAAATTTAAAAAAATAACGTGGACATCTGTATGCTGGACAAACGATTTTTACAAAAACGACGGAAAGGATCATCCTTGCTAACTACTAAGCGAAGTGAGTTAAATGAGATAGCATTACAAAGCTTACAATTTAGGCAATTATGATAAAAGGATTGAATTTCAAGAATTATAAAATTGGTCTGAGAAATACAGATATAATTATTTGCCCGCCGTATGAATGACCCGGGCTCTTTGTATCTTAAATGTTTCTAACAATACTGCATAAATTTCAGGAGCTAATTTACAAATTTCGGTAAAATGAACAATTAAAAATCAGGATTACTCTTATTAGCTAACATAAAGCACGCTTTTTTGAAAAGAAAAGTGAAAAATAACTATTATCACGCGCTAAAAATTTATTTAAACTAAAACTGTCCCCACTATATCTTGAGTGCAATGACGGAGAAGACAAAGAGAATTTACTAACACTACTATTTACTGCTTTTTGATGTTTAAAAACCGCTGTGAAAATGTACTTGTATAAAAAAACCTATATAAAAGCAAATGCAATTATTACATTAAATTAAATATACAACGCTATTTTGGTCAGGACTTTTTGGACGTTCGCCAGTTTGATAAAACAAAAGTGCCCGCAAAAAAACATGAAAAGAAAAGTAAGTTTAAAAACGTGCGTTGTTTAGGATACTTTTTAATTTATACAAAAAGCAAAAAACGGAAATGAAATTAGAAGCAGTTTGGTTTCAGATTTAGGTGGTAATTAAGATTTGGATTTAAAATAAGTTAGATCAAAAAATCTTGACACATAATTTTTAATTTTTAACTTATTTTAAATCCACTTGTTATTTACCGCCTAAACCTAAAATAAAACTGCCTCTAATTTCACTTTCTTTTTTCGCTCTTTTTCATATAAATTAAAAATATCCTAAATATTATAGGTTTGTTGTCATGTTTCCTTGCGGTCACTTTTGTTTTATTAAACTGGTGAACGTCCGAAATCTTCTAACCAAAATAGTGTTGTATATTTTTTATAGCCTTATTTACCCAACTATGGGTGCCCAAAACCAGTTGAGCGCCCAAAACGCTATATCAACACTGTTGCTTAAATAGAATTTTTGTTGAAGCCTCACCCTTATAAAAAGATTTTTAGAGAAATGGTGTAAGTTCGCTGCTTTGGAATCAAATAAATAAAATGCATTAAATAGGATTAAAAGTTACATATAGGATTAAAAAAATTATATATAAAATATAAAAATTTACTTTATAGGTTTTTTAAAATTTATTTTATATGTTTTATTATACTTATAATATTTATAATTTAGTGATAATTATAGTGATAATTATAATGATTATGATAAGTGATAAGGAATGATCATAGTGATAAGTTATAATGATAATGATAAAAAATAATGAGATGAGAGATTAGTGATAAGTGATAGTAATAAGTGATAATGATATTGCTTATCATAAGTGATTGTGAGTGATAATTGATAATCAGTGATAAATGATATTGAGTAATAAGTGATAATAAGTGATAAGTGATATTAATGTTGCTTATAATAAGTGATAATGAGTAATAAGTTATAATGAGTAATAAGTTATAATGAGTGATAAGTTATAATGAGTAACAAGTGATAATAAGTAATAAGTAATAATGAGTGATAAGTGGTAGTGAGTGATAAGTGATATTAGGTGATAAGTGATAATGATAGTGCTTATGATAAGTAATTATGAGTGATAAGTGACAATAAGTAATAAGTGATAGTAAGTGATAAGTGATAATGACAGTTCCAATGATAAATGAAAATGAGTAATAAGTCATAATGAGCGATTAGTGATAATAAGTTATAGGTTATAATAAGTGATAAGTGATAATGATAGTGCTTATAATAAGTGAGAATGAGTGATAAGTGATAATGATAGCGCTTAGTATAAGTTATACTGATAAGTGATTATGATAGTGATAATAATAAGTAATAATCATAAGTTATAATGAGTGATAAGTTGTAATAATATTGATAATGATCGCGATAATGATAAGTGATAATGATAATCAAAATCTCTTATCACTTATCACTATAAATGTCATTATTACTTATCACAGTCATTATCACTTTTTATTGTCACTATCATTATCACCAATCGCTTATTATTATCACTTATCACTTATCTCATTATCACCTATTATTATCACTTATCACTTATTGTTATCACTTATTACTCATTATCACTTATTATTAGCACTATAAATATCACTTAATACTCATTATCCCTTATCACCTTTTATTACTTATTATAAACACTATTATTATCACTTATCACGCATTATCATTTAAAATAAGCATTACTATTATCACTTATTACTCACTATCACTAATTACTTCTTATCACTTATCACTTATCTATTCCTATCGCTATCACTTATTACTATCACTTTATCTCATTATCACTTATTACTAATCACTTATCTCATTGTATTTTATGATTATCACTATCATTATAACTTATTACTCGGTATAAATTATCACTCTTTATAACTTATGATTATTACTTATTACTAAGCACTCATTATCACCTATTATCATCACTACCTTTATTTATTATCATAGTGATTATCATGATCATTATATTTATAATTATTACTAAATTATAATTATCAATTAGCGTGTTGATTTTTCGCATTTTAAGTTATACTATTATTATGGCGTCCTACTTTTTTATATAGGAGTTGCACATTTTTCGGCATATTGTATATTTTTGTTTGTTTCAAGCGGAAGTATTTGAAACCGTAAATGTACAAATCGCTCATTGTTTCTCAATTTTATCCCTACACGTGATTTTTGCTGGTTGTCATTGTACCCTCTTTCTACACTGAAAATCCTTATTCATATTAGAATAAATTTGCAATTAAAGATATCATTTTGTTGTTTCTATTTCAATGAACAGTGTGTACCGGTGGGCAAGCGGTGTAATTTTCTGGTTCGTGTCTTAGAAACTCTCATGTATTAAATTTGTTTGTCCTTTAATTCTTTAAGTTGGGGTCAAAAATATTAATATTACTTTTCTGTCGGAGGTTTGCCTTTTCCGACTCATACTTCGAGCTTTAGGCTTTACAGTATTTTTCAAGAGGCCCATAAAATCTTCTGGGGGTTCGTACAATTTTGGATTTTCCGAGACGTTATTTTTTCCACCGGAGACCATCGGTATTTCCAAAATGATTCCAGTGCAAAAAAAAATTTTCAATTTTAAACCGAGGCAAGGCATCTGAATATTCAACCTAAAACAATATCCATAAAGTAACAAAATAAAACATCTACAGTATAAAATATACTAACACAAAAACAATGCTAATATATTAGCTTCAATTTTTAAAAGATTCAAAATTTTAAGTTTTTAGTTTTTAATAAGAATTGACTAAGAAAAAACTATTAAAAATACCCAACAAACATAAACGAATTTATTAAAAATATTTTTTTATATTTCACGCCGTTTTTTTAAGACAATAATGCCATTGACTTTGCACTCTTGTGCAAAAATTGCTGCGCCAGAAGCCAATATAAAACATGAGGAAAACAGTATAGCCTGTACCAGGGGGACCCAAACTCCCCCAATATAGCGAAACATGCGGCGGCCCACTTTTCCTTTTTGCAGTAACTTGGTAAAGACACAACCAAGACAGCTTATCATTTATCCAAGACAGCTTATCAGTAATGACCAATCTTAGCGGCTAATAGGAATTACCTTCGCAGATTTAACCCCCACAGCTGTTTCCTAATCTAAGCTTACATGTTCCTAAGCCTAAGCAAAATCTAAAAAACAACCTACACTTTTTCCTAAAGGATAAGCCTACGTGTTTTTAAACCTAAACAAAACCCAAAAAAACAAGCTAAACTTTATCAAACAACTGCGTAGCAGAAGCTTAGGTTGTTTTTTAGGTTTTGCTTAGGCTTGGGAACACGTGAGCTTAGGTTAGGAAACAGTTGCGAACGTAAAATCTCTGAGGTCATTGCTGAGAATTACTGAACTGATTACTATTACTGAAAATATCAAACGCCAAATTTGTTAAAAAATAAGATGTTAATGCAAATGTTTTTAAAATTTACTTTAATATTTGTTTCTCGTGAACATGGTTATTATTGCTATTAAATTAAGCGCTATTTTTTGGTTTGTTTTGTGGAAATTTGATGTTAGAAAATTTTAAAAACAGCTGATGTTCATGACACGCCCGGCGTCGATCACGGGCACAATCACGTCGGCGAGGCCTCGCCGGTTTTATCAATATGGCTGAATGAACTTAATTGTTTTAAACACACTAGAAATAATGTTATGTCAAATTCATTTCACTTGTTTTAAAGTTTTACAGTGTGGTTTGCGAATTTATAAACGGTTTGCGTCTGTTTTGGTTATAAATAGAACACTGATGATTATTCCGGCGGCCGTGGGCCGCCGGATATTATCTTTAGATGAGTAAGTAAGTAAGTAAGTAAGTAAGTAAGTAAGTAAGTAAGTAAGTAACTTCCTAACGCTTTTTTTGAGTTTGGATAACTCGGTCGAAATAGATTGAAATTTAAAACATATATACAAATGACAACGGAGAATTGATTTATAATAACGATTCGTTGATTTGACAAGTTGTGCGGTCGATCATGACGTATATGCAAATTTTATATAAAACAATTATAATTTGGCCGAATAAAATCTATATGATTTGAAATTTGAAACATAGATACAACTGACAACAGAGAATTGATTGATAATTACGATTTTGTGATCTGAAAAATTGTGCGGTTGATCATGACGTATGCAAATTTTATTTAAAACAATTATAATTTGGCCGAACAAAATCTATATAAATTGAAATTTGGTACATATATACAGCTGACAACGGAGAATCGATTGATAATTACGATTTTGTGATCTGAAAAATTGTGCGGTTGATCATGACGTATGCAAATTTTATTTAATACAATTATAAATCGGCTGAATAAAATCTATGCGACTCGAAATTCACAACATAGATACAACTGACAACGGAGAATCGATTGATAATTACGATTTTGTGATTTGACAATTTGTGCGATCGATCATGACGTATATGCAAATTTTATTTAAAACAATTATAACTCGGCCGAATCAACTCCATATAAGTTGAAATTTAGAACATATATACAACTGACAACGGAGAATCGATTGATAATCCCGATTTTGTAATCTCACAAATCGTGGGCAGTCGAATATTATCTTCAGATGAGTAAGTAAGTAAGTAAGTAACTTCCTAACGTTTTATTTGAGTTTGAATAACTCGGCCGAATCAACTTTATATAAATTGAAATTTGAAACATATATACAACTAACAACGGAGAATCAAATGATAATTACGATTTTGTGATTTGACAATTTGTGCGGTCGAAAATGACGTATGCAAATTTTATTTAAAACAATTATAACTCGGCCCTAAAAATCTATATGACTTTGTATGAAATTCTATATGAAATTCTATATAAATAAATTACTCTATATGAAATTCAGAACATAGACACAAATGACAACGGAAAATTGATTTATAATAACGATTCGTTGATTTGACAAGTTGTGCGGTCGATCATGACGTATATGCAAATTTTATATAAAACAATTATAATTTGGCCGAATAAAATCTATATGATTTGAAATTTGAAACATAATACAACTGACAACAGAGAATTGATTGATAATTACGATTTTGTGATCTGAAAAATTGTGCGGTTGATCATGACGTATGCAAATTTTATTTAATACAATTATAAATCGGCCGAATAAAATCTATACGACTCGAAATTCACAACATAGATACAACTGACAACGGAGAATCGATTGATAATTACGATTTTGTGATTTGACAATTTGTGCGATCGATCATGACGTATATGCAAATTTTATTTAAAACAATTATAACTCGGCCGAATCAACTCCATATAAGTTGAAATTTAGAACATATATACAACTGACAACGGAGAATCGATTGATAATCCCGATTTTGTAATCTCACAAATCGTGGGCAGTCGAATATTATCTTCAGATGAGTAAGTAAGTAAGTAAATAACTTCCTAACGTTTTATTTGAGTTTGAATAACTCGGCCGAATCAACTTTATATAAATTGAAATTTGAAACATATATACAACTAACAACGGAGAATCAAATGATAATTACGATTTTGTGATTTGACAATTTGTGCGGTCGAAAATGACGTATGCAAATTTTATTTAAAACAATTATAACTCGGCCCTAAAAATCTATATGACTTTGTATGAAATTCTATATAAATAAATTACTCTATATGAAATTCAGAACATAGATACAAATGACAACGGAGAATTGATTTATAATAACGATTCGTTGATTTGACTAGTTTTGCGGTCGATCATGACGTATATGCAAATTTTATTTAAAACAATTATAACTTGGCCGAATAAAATCTATATGACTTGAAATTTGAAACATAGATACAATTGACAACAGAAATTTAAATGATAATCAAGATTTTGTGATCTGGCAGATTGTGCGGTCGATCATGATGTATATGCAAATTTTATTTAATACAATTATAACTCAGCCGAATCAAATCTATATAAGTTGAAATTTGGTACATTGATACAGCTGACAACGGAGAATCGATTGATTACCACGTTTTTGTGATCAAAAAAATTGTACGGTTGATCATGACGTATGCAAATTTTATTTAAAACAATTATAAATCGGCCGAATGAAATCTATATGACTTGAAATTTGAAACATAGATACAACTGACAACAGAGAATTGATTGATAATAACGATTTGTTGATTTGACAAATTGTGCGATCGATCATGGCGTATATGCAAATTTTATTTAAAGCAATTATAAGTCGGCCGAATAAAATCTATATCACTTAAAATTAGAAACATAGATACTACTGACAACAGAGAATTGATTAATAATCACGATTTTGTGATCTGACAATTTATGCCGTCGATCATGCCGTATATGCCAATTTTACTTAAAACAATTATAACTTGGCCGAATAGAATCTATATGACTTGGAAATTCGGAACATAAAAACAACTGACAACGGAGAATCGATTGATAATCACAATTTTGTGATTTGACAAATTGTGCGGTCAATCATGATGAATGCAAATTTTATTTAAAACAATTACAACTTGACCGAATAAAATTTATATAACTTGAAATTTAGGACATAAATACAACTGACAACAGAGAATCGATTGATAATCACGATTTTGTGATCTGACAATTTGTGCGGTCAATCATGATGTATATGCAAATTTTACTTAAAACAATTATAACTCGGCCTAATAAAATCTATATCACTTGAAATTAGAAACATAGATACAACTGACAACAGGAAATTTATTGATAATCACGATTTCGTGATCTGACAATTTACGCGGTCAATCATGACGTATATGCAAACTTTATTTAAAACAATTATAACTCAGCCGAATCAAATATATATAAGTTAAAATTTAGAACATATATACAACTGACAACGGAAAATCGATTATTAATCACGATTTTGTGATTTGAAAAATTGTGCGGTCGATCATGATGTATATGCAAATTTTATTTAATACAATTATAACTCGACCGAATTAAATCTATATAAATTGAAATTTGGTACATATATACAACTGACAACGGAGAATCGATTGATAATTACGATTTTGTGATCTGAAAAATTGTGCGGTTGATCATGACGTATGCAAATTTTATTTAAAACAATTATAAATCGGCCGAATGAAATCTATATGACTTGAAATTTGAAACATAGATACAACTGACAACAGAGAATTGATTGATAATAACGATTTGTTGATTTGACAAATTGTGCGATCGATCATGGCGTATATGCAAATTTTATTTAAAGCAATTATAAGTCGGCCGAATAAAATCTATATCACTTAAAATTAGAAACATAGATACTACTGACAACAGAGAAATTTGATTGATAATCACGATTTTGTGATCTGACAATTTACGCGGTCAATCATGACGTATATGCAAACTTTATTTAAAACAATTATAACTCAGCCGAATCAAATATATATAAGTTAAAATTTAGAACATATATACAACTGACAACGGAAAATCGATTATTAATCACGATTTTGTGATTTGACAAATTGTGTGGTCAATCATGATTTATGCAAATTTTATTTAAAACAATTATAACTTGGCCGAATAAAATTTATATGAATTGAAATTTAGGACATAAATACAACTGACAACGGAAAATTGATTGATAATCAGGATTTTGTGATCTGACAAATTGTTCGGTCGATCATGATGTATATGCAAATTTTATTTAACACAATTATAACTCGGCCAAATCAAATCTATATAAGTTGAAATTTGGTACATATATACAATTAACAATGGAAAATTGATTGATAGTCACGATATCGTGATTTGACAAATCGTGCGTTTGATCATGACCTATTTGCTAATTTTATTTAAAACAATTATAACTCGGCCAAATAAAATCTATATGACTCGAAATTCAAAATATAGATGCAACTGACGACGGAGAATCGATTTCTAAGCACCATTTTGTGATCTGACAAATTGTTCTGTCGATCATAACTTATATGCAAATTTTATTTAAGACGTTTATAACTTGGCCAAAAAAAATTTATATGACTTGAAATTCCGAACATAGATAGATAGAACTTGTAACGGGAAATCGATTGGTAATAATGTCATTTTGATTTGACATTTGTGCAGTCGAGGTAAGT
This sequence comes from Microlaimidae sp. YZB2_3, assembly GCA_030248175.1. Classification (NCBI taxonomy): domain Eukaryota; kingdom Metazoa; phylum Nematoda; class Chromadorea; order Desmodorida; family Microlaimidae; species Microlaimidae sp. YZB2_3. Next base: position 11,436 of record JASAMX010026869.1, read on the forward strand.
GGGATTTTATAGTTAGTAAGCTTATACCGTGAAGCACAGCCAAAAACACGGGTGTTAAGTTTGCTGGTCTTTTAACGAACATATATACAACTGACAACGAAGAATCAATTGATAATCACGATTTTGTAATCTAACAAATAATGCGGTCGATCATGACGTATATGCAAATTTAAAAGATAGTTTAACGGCCGCCGGTTATAAGACAAGACTTGAACTAGATTTAAGATAAGATAAAATTTTATTTTCTAGTAAGTACATACATAATATAGGTTACAAAATGGCAACCCAGTTAGGTTACACTAAACAAAAAATAAAAAAAACACAAAAATAAACATATATACTAATACATAATAAATATCACAACAGAAGTCCTGGCTAACTAGAAAAGAGTGACTAAAGGCTTTAATTTTAAAGCCCTTGCTTCGTCATTTTTAGGTTCATTTATCTTTGTTTTACAAACAACTTTTAAAAATATGTAATGATTTAGCGTCACCTTGACTATGATTTAGGGAATTCCATTTATTTTGCACTCTGTTAAAAAAGTTATATTTTCTGCAGTTAACAAAAAATTCTACAATAACACAGCTGAAACTTTTAATGAGTGGAAAGGCAGTAAAAGATAAGCTTCTAATCGATGTCATATACTTGGATTTTGCCAAGGCCTTTAATACTGTGTCACATCAAAATTGTTATATAAGCTAGAAAAATATGGTTTCTGATAAATTTTTTAACGGATAAAATAATTTTTAGTAGAAAGGGATCTTAGAGTTGTAATTAATCACTTAGTATTAAAATCATTTCCTGTAAAAAATTCAGTTTCATAGGGCTCTGTTTTGGTCCCATTTTTATTTTAAATATATATTAATGACATTATTGATTGTGTTAAGTACTCACAAATTAAATTGTTTGCAGATAATGTGAAGTTGTTTGCAAAATTTTCATCTAATGACTACCACGTTTAAACCTTAAGACTTCAAGAAAAATTGATTTTTGGAACTTAGATCTGCGTCTCCAAAGAGCAACACCTGTTATGTAACAATTTTTCGGAACCTAAAAAAGAAGGGGTCCTAAGATCTGCAAGGGGCGCAAACAGGTGGCCCGTGAAAACAGGTTGTTCATTGTTAACGTAACACCACGAGTTGCGCTCCACATTAAAGAATAAACAAAAAGAATTTCTTACATTTTTTTGATAGCATAAAGAATTGTTTTTAATATTTTATGTTTTTATATTGTTTACATTTATCATGAATTGTAGATATATACAATTTTTAATTAATAATAATATCTTTGTACCTTTTCTGTGACGTGTGACTCAATTAATGCCGTCTTATTAATATAGCTGATTAACGCATGCAAAAATTTATCCACACTGTGGGAATTTCTTAATTTCATTTTCGAATAAAAACAAAAATAATTATTTGTAAATATATAAACCGCATTTGTTTCTTACCTTTTGCCACTCAATAGAAGTTTCGTTGTTGGGATATTTTAAAATATTATAATGCTCTATAATTACAATAAATAATAAAATACATTTTATGTGTAACGGCAGAAAATGGGTCTAGCCTGTATTATTATGGAATGCTATAAATAACTATTAACACTAGAATAATCCTATTCTATAACGTTTTATTTGAATATATGCTATCAATAATAACTCTCTCATTAAACGAAGTATTATATATACACTCTCTTGACACATTTTGTAGTTTTTGCATTTTTAAAAATTTTTACATTGCCTCAATAATTTTCATAAACCATAATAAACATTATATACATACATATCAACGTACAACTCAAGGCATAAAATAAACATAAAAGTAAAAAATAATTTTACATCAAATTACTTTATTATTAAATTAATTTGTTATAATACCAATTTTATAAAAAATTTCATTCAAAAAAAAAATTAATTTTACATTAAAAATTTTTTCATTCAAAAACATATTTTTTATTTCTAAACATAATTCCATAACAATTTACTTATTTCTTTATCTATTTACTTTATTTATTATATTAGGTAAGTATAGACCATGTATAAACAGTTTCAAAAATTAGCTATAATATACTATCCTTGTAAATTAGAAATATAATTATAAATGTGTATATGTGTGTTGATATATATAAGTATATGTATATACATAGGTTACATATGGTTATTAGTCAATTTATGTATATTTATTTCACTTAAAAACATATTTTCCTAAGTTAACCTACTTAGTTACTATATGTTTAGGCACTTACGTATGTATACATATTTTCAACATTAATAAATATTCCATTCTTCAGAATTTTTATAATATCATCCCCTCTTCCTTTCTATTATAGAGCTTCTTCCGCCGATACACTGAGGTACCACTGTACTTCCTACTCTAACGACTAGGTTATTCATAAACAGATATAAAGAAAGAGGCGCGGCCTTGGAATGGATTATAACACTGACCAGTATTTATTTATGAATGAAAAGGGTGTGTAACACGCTGGGTTAACCGTTAGGTCAACAGAGCACTCGGCGTGGAGTGAGGAAAAGTAAGATTAACCTGGAGGTTCACCAGCTTACAAAAAGTTCAGGACGTTTATTAGGTTAACGAAATTTGGGTGATGTTGCAAAAGTTACCTGTTAAATACAAAAATTTAGGTACATAGGTATTATTGACAATACTTCCGCTAAGGGTTTTCTTAATCTAACCAAAAAGCAATTATTTTACTTAATTTTTACTTGCATGTGTTTAAAATCCCTTAATACCTGTACTGCCTACTGACGTGTTGGAATCTATTTGCCAATTATGTTTGTTTTTTTAACGATCAAATAACAGAATTAATATTATACTAAGCATAGTCTATGCATAGTTTAATTTTACTGTTTTCATCGTTTCATTTTTTCTTTTCATTTTTTTTTTCTCTTTTCCTATTTTTCTTTTTTTCATCAACAACATCAATTCTGCGACTTAATTGTCGCCAGTATGAAATACAATTCTAATAAAATATCAACAAACTAACTAACAAGATAACAATAGCTATTTGATATGACTTTAAAGGCTCAAAAAAGAGCGCTTATTTAAGTCAGTTTTAAAACTTTTCTTAAATGCATCCAAAGAATCGACAGTTACTTGAGATGGGAGTAGGTTGTTCCAAGGTGTAACCACTCTATTTGCAAAAAAAAATTTACTTGCATTAATTCGACTGTCTTCGATGGCCAATTTAAAGAGATGACCACGGGTGGGCTGCTGGTTAAACTTAAAAAAATCATTGGCTTGCAAATTGTTTAAGCAATGTATAATTTTAAAGCACTCATATAAATCAATTTTGTCTCTTCGGTCCTTTAATCTTTCTAAACCTAGGTAATCCAGTCTTTGTTCATAACCAACAGGTAACAACTTGCATTTATAAAACAACCGTTTAGTGAAATTTTGATGCACTTTTTCCAAAATGTTTATATCTTTTTGTAAATAGGGGTTCCAAACTGCACTAGCATACTCCAGAATTGGTCTAACATAGGACTTATATGCTCTTAGAAAATTATTTCTAGAGTTTGAATTGAATGTTCTAAAAATTAGTGATATCACTCTTGAAGCTTTTTTTGCTGTGGTTTCACAGTGTTTAGAGAATTTCATATCATGGAATATATAAACACCTGGGTCACGCACCAATTCTGTAGTTGCAAGTACGTTATTACCAAGTTTATATATACAAATTAACTATTTGCTATGATTTCGAATATGAAGAGCTTCACATTTATGATCTGATAATTGCAAATTTTGCCAGTCTTGTGACCAGTTGTGTATTCTATCTAAATCTTTTTGAAGTCTTAAGGTTTGAATGGGGTAATCTTTAAATGAAGATTTTGCAAACAACTTCATATCATCTGCAAAAAGTCTAATTTGTGAGTACATAACACAATCAACAATATTGTTGATATATTACAAATAAAAATGGACCCAAAACAGAACCCTGAGGAACTGAACTTTTTACAGGAAATGATTTGGATACTGAGTCATTAATTACAACTTTAATTTCTCGCCCAACTAAAAACTTTTTTATCCATTTTAAAAATTTACCAGAAACACCATATTTTTCTAGCTTAAATAACAATTTTTGATGTGACACGGTGTCAAAGACCTTGGCAAAATCCAAGTAAATGACATCAATTAGAAGTTTATCTTTTAGTGCCTGCGTCCACCCTTTAAAAGTTTTCGACAGCTGTGTTATTGCAGAACTTTTTGCCTTAAAACCATGTTGAAACCTTGACAAAATGATATTTTCCAATTTTCCAATCAAGTGGCAATTCTCCAAAATCAAAAAACATCCAAAAGATTATTGCCAAAGGTTCAGCAATAACTTTAGCCAAGCGTTTTAAAACTAAGCTGGAAAACAGTCAGGTGGTTTGGGAGCTTTTTTAGGGCTTTAAATACCTTTTTGTGGTAAATACCATGTTTTGCAACTTCCCAATATTTGGTGGATTAAAATTTGGCAAGGTATTATCATCATTAGTAAAAACATAAGCAAAATAATTACCAAAAAGTTCAATTTTTTCAAAATCTTTAGTTACAAATGTCCCATCATCTCTTTTAATTGGTGGGATAGTTTGTTTTGTTTTAATTTTACTATTAACAAATTTATAAAAATAGTTTAAACCCCCTGAATTTAAAATTTTTTGTTTCTTTATTAGTGATAAAATCTCTAACTTTATTTTTGTATACTTTGCAAATTTTTTTGTACTCTGATCTTGATTTTTCATCAATATTACGCTTATGCCAAAGTTTTTTCTTTTGATTTTGTAGTTTTTTATATGCATTATATATTGTACAATTTTTCGTTGTTTGTAAATAATTTTTTTTCCAGGGACATGTCTATTGATTCCTAACAAAAAATATCCTTGAATCTCTGCCAAGCATTTTCTACTGTACCACATTCCTCAAATAAAATTTTCCAGTTGATTGTAGATAAGTATAAACTTATCATATCATAATCTGCTTTTAAAAAATCAGGTATGTAGTTTTGAATCTTATTTTTAGGACTGTCAATTATTTTAAGATTAATTTCAGATAAAATATGTCATGGTCTGATTGCGAAAAACTGGGCGCAACAGTGACATTATTGAAAATTTCTCTATCGTTTGTGAACAAAAGATCCAGATAATTTTTTTCACGAGTTGGTTGTAAAACAAGCTGATACATACCTAGTTCAATAAGAAACTCAAACCAATTATTTTCATTTTGCGTGTTTAAAGTTATTTTATCTGAAGACCAATCTACCCCTGGCAGATTGAAATCTCCAGTTAAAACAATGGTTCCTCAAAAGTTTTCTGTTAAATTCCTGATTAGCTCAAATATTAGATTGTCTTTTTCTTTGCTAGTTTTCTGTTAAATTCCTGATTAGCTCAAATATTAGATTGTCTTTTTCTTTGCTAGTACTATGTTCTCTATAAATACCAATGAATCTCAGTTCAGATGACTTCTGTAGAATAATCTCAACCGCTACTAGTTCTATTGCATCATACTTTTCCTACATTTCAACTTCAACTACTCTAAAAATTTTTTTAATTAATAGAACTACTCCACCTCCTTGTCGCTGCTGTCGATCCCTTTGATAAACGTTAAATTCTCTATTTTTGATTATCATATTATTAGTGGTTGTTTAAGTGAGCCATGTTTCACAAATAAAGCAGATATCAACAGTACCATAGATAGGGTCATCTCCTGAAATCAGAACATCAACCTCGTCTAAGGAGTTAGCAAGGCTTCTTGCATTCATACACAAAATTTTTATACTAGGTATAAGCTTTAGTTTACTACAGTGATAATTAAGTCGCATAGTATCCTATTTAAAAACATTTAGGGGAGCCTTGAGAATGATGTCGAACAAAAAGGGATCACCATCAGCAGTTTTATGTCAATGTCGCCGATTTATATTCCTAACTCAATGGAGAGGAGATCGTTTCAGCCAAACATTCTCTTCTCACGTCTCAATTACAGTTCCCTACCAAGATTGACCAAAGTCAATCGCAGCGTCGGCATTTATAGCATTCATAATAAAAATAAAACTCCAATATAAATATACTAACCTACGAGGTGTTTAAGCCAACATGGGGTACCGTTTTACAAGCAATAGTATACAACCGTTCACTAAATTAGAAGTCCAACTAGTAATATGGTACCCACGTTTCTCCCAATTTTCAACGTAGAGCAAGAATTGCTGCTTGAAATGGTTTTATTTGGCACGCGCGGCGATCGGCGCAATTATGGTAATTTGAATATGACAAATTGCGCATTTGAAACCGGGCGGAATGACAACTTATTATGTTAGCAAAAAATACCAAAAAAAAGAATTATATGACCTACCACCCACTCTCCGCCACATATGTAAGTAAAAAAATTTGTTTTGTTCAGTATTTCAACTGGTTTTTTATTGAACGCTGTGAGAGATCTTAAGTATTTGGTACAAAATTTACTAGCCCAGCGGGGAAGGGCCAAAACCTACCCCAAAAACGGTAAAAAATCAGCTAATTACAGCTAAGCCTAAGCTAAGCCTAAGCAAAACCTAAGCTAATAAAAAAAACAAAAACAAAAACTATGAGGGAAACCGAAAAAACCCAAGATCAACACACATGAAAAAATTAAAGTAAAAATACCATGAAAACAGTCTACAAAAATTATAAATTAATAAATAAATGGTTCACATGATGTGCTAAAATTAACCAAAAATAATGTAATTTTAATTAAAATTTTGATTTTAATTAAGCCTAAGCAAAACCTACACTAAACTTAATCTAAATTGTAGCAAAACCCAAGTCTGTTTAAAACTTAAGCCTTACAAAGTCAAAGCCTACGTGAATTCTAAGCCTAAGCAAAAGCTAAGCTAAGTTTAAGCCTAAGCAAAACCTCTATGCCTTAGCAAAGTCTAAACTAAGCCTAAACCTAAGCAAAAGCTAAGTCTAAACAAAATCTAAACCTAAGCAAAACCTAAGCTAAGCATAAGCAAAACCTAATCCTAAGCAAAATCTAAGCTAAGCTCAAGCCTAAACAAAGGCTTAAGCCTCTGAAGCATCATATAATGAGTCCCTTTATTCTTACCTTAAAGGGCTGTAAGTAAACCTACCCAGTAACAGCGCACTTTAAACTATTTGCTAGAAATGAAACATTACCTTTCTGAGTAAAAACTGAAAGTCACCACCCTCTCATTTCTGGGGTGGATTTTGGCCTTCACACGGAAAATCCACATATATTTTATTTTAATATGTCTTATATTTATTAAGCTTAGTTGTAAGTAGAACCGCCACCCAAAAGACTTTGCTTAATTTGGAATTCCAAAATTGTACCCGGATGATTAACGCTTGGATACTAAATTAACGGATGTACTTTTCGTTTTGAAAGCCTAAAAAATCTCCAACCACGCGCGCCACCAAACAACGCGCCAGTGCGCTAGTAACAGTGCGCCTGTTACTCCAGACAGACATACCATAATTTGACGCCACGGTTACCTTGTCCGCCACACCCACACAGACATATCTTTATCTAACGTTTTTTTTTTCTTCATCCAAATAAACCAAATAAAAATAAACCAAACAATACACAAACATAAAATTTTAAAAACACTTCTCTATGCTATCAAAAGAATGTAATGAATTTTTTTCATGTATTCTTTGATGTGGAGTATAACTCCTAACGTTACGTTATTAAGGAACAACCTGTTTAAAAGGGGCACGTGTTTGCGCCCTTTGCAGATCTTAGGACCCCTTTATTTTTAAGTCCCAAAAAATTCTTATGTAACAGTTCAGTTGTCGCTGTTGGGAGGCTCAAAAACATGTAGGGTAACGCACTTAATTTCGGCCACCTTTTTTTACTTTTTTGAATAAGTTTTTTCTGGCTTTTTCAATCAAGCCAAAATTTGGCCTAAAAATCAAACAATAGCTATTATTTGTTATTCCAGTGCAAAATTTGAATATTTCTGTTACATTTAAAAATCAGTGAAGGTTTAAACTTTTTTTAAGTGGCCGAAGTTAAGGCGCGTGCCATTTATTTCGGCCACCTACGAAAAACTGGCCATAACTATTACTTAAACGAACAATAAAAATTTATAAAGGTTCCAAATTTACCCTTAGGTATTGTTCTTGGTACATATAATTTAATTTTTCCCGTTTGCGTAACTTTATTAGTTATTAGCAAGACTTTAAATAATTATGTCAAAACCTTAAAAAAACAAGTTTTAATAATTTGTATTTTTTGTTCAATTTTTATTTTTGGCTTAAAAAACGTCAAAACAAAGTCAAACGAGCAAAAAAATTCTTTATAATTACGCTAGTACAATGATATTTATAGACAGCAAAAAACGGCAAGTTCTTTCACCTAAATTTTCAGGTGGGCGAACTTAGCGGAATCTTAAAATGCGCACTTAGTTAAACGCATTGCAAAATGATTTTGAAGAAAATATCAAAACATGAAAATTAACAACTTTGAGCCTTAAATAGAAGATATTTTAAGGTTATATATTGCTTTGTTCTAAATTTGATGCAGTTAGCAATGCAAAAATTAGGAAAATCACAAAAAAATCACTTTTTGTATGAAAATGTTAATAATGTAGAATAACAAAAACAAAAAACTTTTGCAAAAACACTTTATTCAACATTAGTCCAGTTACTTTTGTGCTAGTTCTTTTGTGTTTTAAAAATAAGCCAATTTTCTAACACCCTAAATTGGTGGCCGAAATTAAGGCGTGGCCGAAATTAAGTCAGTTACCTTACATGACATCAACGGATTTTTTATTTTCTATAGCTTTTGTCCAATCTAAAATACTAGATAGTATTTGCAAACCAGCTGTTTTTTTAAGAAGACCCTATTGATCTGAATGAATTAGGTTATTATTTCTCAATAAATAAGTAACTCAAAACAAGGATGCTCTCCATGACTTTACAATACAAACATGCAAGCAATATGGGATGTTAATTCTGACAATTGCTAGTTGCACCTTTTTCAAAAATTGGTAACACAAAAACGTCTTTTCATAATATATTAACAGTCTCAAACAGCATAGACAGCTCAAAAATTTTGCAAGGGTTGCAGAAATATCAGCACCAATATTTCTTAAATATATAGCTGGCAAATAATAATCAAAAGTTCGAGATTTTTTAGTAAGTTTTTTAAGTCTCTTTAACACAAAACCATAAGGAAAAGATATTGAAAATTATCCAACCATTTCGTTAACATGTTTTTTTTTAAATCAAAGCAAGTGCCATTATTTTTAGTAAAAACCAAAGCACGTTTTTTATAACTGGAATATTCGAATTATTACAATTAAAATTTTTGGTTAGCAAAACTAAAAAATTTTGTACAGTCACCACTATTAAAACCTTCACGTTCAAGATTTTCGTAAAAAGTTTTTAAAGCCTCAGTGGATGGCATATCACAGTCTTTCCATTCTTTTTTAAACTCAGGTTTTTTTTTTTTTTGATTTTCTGTGCAAAGTTTTTTTACGCCTTAAAGTTCTAATATAACGAGGATATTGTATTTTATTAGACTTGTGTCGCTTAATGGGTATTCATCGATAAGACACCTATTAATAAAAACAAAATTTTCATAAAGTTCATTAATATTTTCAGACGAGGTAATTAAGTCAACCCAATCTGTGTGTTTTAACTCTTTACATATACTGGCAAAATCAACTGATTTGTAATCTCAGATGCGCATTTTTTGATTTTTGGTTAACAGAAAAAGAAACAAAAAAATCGATTGATACATGGTCGCAAGTATCGAAGCAGTAAAAAGTTTATTTTGCGTGAATTTAGAAATCATATTTTTATGATTACTCAAAATTAAATCAAATAAGTTGCCACTGACATGAGTATAGAAATCTACAAATTAAAAAAGGCCGTTTCGACTACAGAGTTTAAAAACAATCACTACGACTACAGAGTCTGAAATCATTTTTTACTTTAGGAATGTCCCATTGGACAGCAGGGAAATTTTAATCGTCCGCAAACAGACACGGAATTGAACTATCGCACAAAAAAAGTTCAATTCAGCTAAAAGCTTAATATAATTTATTTCTAAGGCAGCATTAATAAATTTAGGCGGTCAATATTAACATATACTTCAAAGCTTATCATGGGTGTCGCCGGAGCGCCACGGAGCAATTTAGTCCCGCGGAGCCGCGCCAACCATTATTAGAGAACGTGGGTAAATTTTGAAATTCAGAACCTTCTTTTTCTTCTTCTTCTTCTTCTTCTTATTATTATTATTATTATTATTATTATTATTATTCCAACGCTCAATCTTTAAAATTTATATTCTTTCTTTGTTACTAATTGATCAAAAATAAACATGGGATCATTGGAAAAAAGAAAAAATTACGCAACTTTTTTAGGAAGCACTTTTTTATTTAGATCCTTGTTATCGATTTATTATTCAAAATAAAAAATTAAAAAAATGCATAAACAAAAGCTTCCAACCGCACAATAAGAACTTTTTGGCAACAATAAGGATTGTACAGGGCAGACAACCGACAGCCCCTCGTTGAAACTGCACCATAACTGTAGAAGACAGAGCTCAATTTCTAATTGGTGGCAAAAACCGCACCAGCTTCCAGCGCCATCTATTTCAACCGCGCGGAAAATTTCAAAAACAAGAAAGTACTTTTTTATTAAAGAAAAAAAATATGGAGAAAAAAGAGAGTTTTTTTTGGAGAAAAAAGAGAAAAAAGACAACAAGAGGGGCGGGGCAACCAAAAAAAAACATTAAGTTAAGTTAAGTTTATTTCTAGTAAAATAAAAAGATATCACAAAAAAAACAGTTAATACAAAATGAATATGCAACCCAGTTGGGCTACAAAGATACAAATATAGCATAAAAATTTACACAGAAAAAAACACATCACAAAGGTAGTCCTGGCTATGCTTACTAGAAAAAAATGACTAAAGTCTTTACTTTTAAAGCTCTTTATTTAGTGATTTATAAATGAAATACTAATTGCTTTACATTTTTAAAGATTTTTTAAAATTATAGATTGTTTTGGAACTAACTTGCATTTTATTCAAAGAATTCCATTTTGGTACTACTCTATTGAAAAAGCTATACTTTCTGCAGTTAACTCTGCTATGTTGTATTTTAATTTTTTTTGAATGTCCTCTGGTTTCATTAGTATTGAAAGTAAAGTAGTTATCAGGATTTAAATTAACCAGACCATTTACTATTTTAAATGTTTCAATCATATCTGCTCTCTCTCTCTGCGTTTTTGTAAGGATTCTAAGTTTAATATATGTAGTCTTTTTTCATAATCTGTATCTTTTAGGTGACATGCTTTAAAAACTCTTTTGGTATATGATCGCTGGACTTTTTCAATAATATGCTTATCTTTAATCATATATGGGTTCCAAACAGCACTTGCATACTCTACAGTGGGACGTACAAAACTTTTATATGCAGTGAGATAATTTTTAACAGATTGTGATTTGAAACATCTAAATATTAAATTTCCAGTTTTCATAGCTTTACTGGCTATTTTTTGACAATGAGATGTAAATTTTAAATCATCACTCATGTAAACCCCTAAATCTTTAACTATTTTAGTTTTAGGCAATTTCTTATTATTTAAGTAATAATCCATCTGATTTTTTTTGTTTAGACAGTTGATATGAAATACTTCACACTTATTTTCTGATAGGCTTAGTTGCCAATTTTTTGCCCATTCAGAAATTCTGTTCAGATCATCTTGTAATTTATTTCTATTGTCATTTACTTCAGAAAAACTTGTGTAGACTTTTGCATCATCAGCAAAAAGTCTAATTTCAGAGTTTTTAACACACTCAACAATGTCATTTATATAGACTAAAAAAAGGAATGGTCCAAGTACTGAACCCTGTGGTACTGAACTAGTCACTTCATATGCTGATGAAATAGTATCATTTATTAAAATTTTCATTTTACGATTTGTCAAAAAGGCTTCTAACCACTTTAAAAGTTTACCAGAAACACCATATTTACCTAGTTTGTACAAAAGCTTTTGATGTGATACAGTATCAAAAGCTTTTGCAAAGTCTAAGTAAACAACATCTACTGATTTTTTATCCTGAACAGCTAGAGTCCAATCATTATAAGAATCCAGGAGTTGTGTAACTGTTGAGCTTTTATCTTTAAAACCGTGCTGCAGATTAGATAATATATTTACAAAAAAGATAGAAAGCTCATACTTTACAATTTGCTCCATTATCTTGCATGAAAAACATGTAAGTGAAATAGGACGATAGTTTTCTTTTTGAGATTTGGAACATTTTTTATGTGCTGGGGTTGTTAAAGCAATTTTCCACTCATGTGGCAGGTCACCCGAGTTAAATGATTTTTGAAATATTTTGGAAAGAGGTTCTGCTACTACTTTTGCTAAACGTTTTAAAAACAATCCCGGTATGCCATCAAGGGTGCGTGACAGTTTATTTGGTAGTTTTTTAAGAAATTTTAAAACATCTTTTACTGTGAAGTTTATATTTTCAAGAATTTTAAGATTTTTTAGCTCAAAATATGGAAGTTTATAATTATCTTTAGTGAAAACAAAAATGAAAAATAACCCAAAAAATAAAATCTTTTTTAAACTTTAAGGGGGAAAGGGGGAAATCTCCCCAAAGACAAGGGGGAGGGGATTTTTTGGTTTGGGATATTTCTGTTAATATACTTAAAAAAATAACCAATGTCATAAGATTTAAGGACTTCCTCTTCTAATTCTGAATTAAATTTTTTAACACTGTCTGAATAATCTTTTGAAATCTTATCTTTTTATTAATCTTTTTATGATTATCTTTATTTCAAAAAATATAATTCCAATCATCGATGGCGCGGGGGCGCCACATAGCTGACGACACTGCGCCAACTATAATTAGAGAATGTAAATAAATTTTGTAATTCATGTTCATCATCTTCTTTTATCATTATTATTTTTATTTTAAAAAATAAAATTGTAATCATTGGTGATGCAGGAGTGCCACACAGCGATTTAGGCTCACTTTACCGCGCCAACTATAATTAAAGAACGTGGGTAAATTTTGTCATCAATGTTCATCTTCTGCTTATTATTATTTTTTTATTTCAAAAAATATAAATAAATTGTCGGTGGCACTGGAGTGCCACTACACTACGCTAACCATAATTAAACAACATGGGAGAATTTTGTGATTCAAATTTATCTTTTTCTTATTATTTTTTATTATTTTCTATTTTTATTATAAATGAATTTTCGGTGGCGCGGGAGCGCCACACGGAGATTAAGCCTCACGGCACCGCGTAAACTATAATTAAAGAGCGTGGATAAATTTTGTATTATGTTCTTCTTCTCCTTATTATTAATATATTATTTTTCAAAAACTTATATTTTAAACCGATGTTCCTCCTTCGTTACTGATTGATCAGAAAGAAACATGGGCTCTTTGAAAAGCGCAGAAAATTCCGCAATAATTATTTTAGAAGCCATTTTTATTGATAAATGAAAAAACTGTTAAAAAAGTATATCTCGCAACAGAATGATTATAAACATATGCGATTGCGCAGCTCAAACTATAGTTTATTAGGCTATTTTTTAAATTTGATTTAAAAAAGTAGTAGACTAGCTTTGAAAAATGCTTTAAGAATAGAGCAGTAAAAAGGGCGATTTTTCCCCGGGCGTATGTTTAGACAGAAATATGTGGACTAGTCTGAGATAAACATTGTGTGGACTATGCGAAATTCGCATTTGATTTGGGCAGCAGCCCACTGAATAAAAGATTCTACCATATGATAATAATTCGTTTATACATTGAACTAATCACACAGCATTATTGCAATTTTTTAGTCTGATCAAATATTAATTAAAAAAATCATACTCACAGCAATCTTTGACAAGCACAAAATCGCCACATTTTCAAATTTATAGTTGTTTCTTACACATACAAATATAACCTTCTAATTGAAAAAATGGCGATTTTGCGCTTGTCAAAGATTGCTGTGAGTATGATTTTTTCAATTGACATTTCATCAAACTATAAAAATGCAACAGTGCTGTGTTATTAGATCAATGTATAAACAAATCAGTATCATATGGTAGAAATTTTTATTCAGTGGGCAGCTGCCCAAACCAAATGCAAATTTCGTATAGTCCACATTGTTTATCTCAGACTAAAGGCAAACCCAACGTGGCTGCAACAGTTGTTCGTTGGATAAAAAAATGCCCCCCATTAAGTAACTACTCAAATCACAAGAATCTGGCGTCACTTTATCAGCCATTAAGATTTGACTTAATACGGAATATTTCTTTATATATGTGTTTTTTGATATGATTCTCTGATGATGCTTTGGCACAATCAGTTAAGGCGTAGTCGCTTTGACAGAGATGAGGAGGTCAAACCTTCATAAAACCAATTTTTTATTTTCATGTTAATACAATTTTTTTAACAATTTTCGAATTTTATTCACATAAATTAAAAACAAAAACATCATTTGTTTACATCAATTGGTTTACTACTTAACGCTTTGCAGTGAAAACTATCAGGAGAAATCTTAGAATTTGATTTATAAATTATAATTTTCACAAAGGCATTGAATTTTCTAAAAATGGCTGATCTTGTGTCAACGAAAAAATTTCTCAGCATGAAAGTCATGTGGGCATGTCTAAATCAGTCACGTGAGCAAACTATTGCAGCTACGTTTGGTTTACCTTTAGTCCACATCTTTTCTGTCTAAACATAATAAAAAATTTTTAAAAAAATTGTACCCATTTACTTGACATATTGAATAAAATTATTAGATGGTTTAATACAACCTAAAAAGGACAGACATACATATAGCTCAAATTTTTGGTTCTCAAAAATTGACCGTATAAAATAATTTTGCATTAAAAAGGAGACCTATAACAAAAGCCTGTTTCGTCCCTTGTTTGGACAGGCTGGACAAATATGAGGAGAAGTTGGGACTTCTTCAGCAAACGCTTCCCGTCATATTTTTACAACATGCATATTTAAAAAAAAAAATTTTTAATGTTTTGAAAAATTATACATTGTATCGTTTGTTAATTTTGTGTCATTTTGTATATCTTTAATATATATTATTTATAAGGAAAGTGTTTTGTTACCTGATCTGGCGGGGTGTCCATGTTTCTTTTTGCCATTTTTCTGTGACACCGTACTATGACTTTAATTTTATTTAACAATTATTGTTTTTAAGAGGTAGTCAAGAGCACATTATTAACTTAATTTATATAGCGAAACTTTGAATTCTCACATGACCCCACCTGGAATTCGATATAATCCAAAACATTGATATTACAGCTATAATCATTGTTAAGGTCCTTCGAAATGGTGGAAGCCCAGTCCAAAACAAAGTTTTTGCTTTGTGGTTTTATATAGAGAATTTATTAAGATTGTTTTGGTTTTAGTAGTACTTTGTATTCTCACATGACCCCACGTGAGAATTGATTTATTCCCCAACTTTAAATACAGTTGTCATGCCATATTTTAAGTTAAGGTCCATCAAAACGGTGGAAGCCCAGTCCAAAGCCCGGCGAAAAATCGCTCCTTTTTTTCTGCTCTATTCTTAGAGCATTTTTCAAGGCTATTTATTATTTTTAGCGACTGCCTAAATTCATCAATGCTGCTTTAGAAATAAATTATATTGAGCTTTTAGCTGATTTGAACTTTTATTTGTGCAATAGTTCAATTTTCTGTGTTTGCGGACAATTAAAATTTCCCTGCTGTCCAATAGGCCATTCCTAAAGTAAAAAATTTTGATTTAGACTCTGTAGTCGTAGTGTATGTTTTAAATTCTGTAGTCGAAAATAGAATTTTTCAATTTGTAGACTTTTATACTCATGTCAGTGGCAACTTAATTGATTTAATTTTGAGTAATCATAAAAAATAATTTCTGAATTCACGTTAAATGAACTTTTCACTGCTACGCTACTTGCGACCATGTATCAGTCGATTTTTTTTGTTTCTTTTTCTGTTAATCGAAAATCAAAAAATTCGCACCTGAGATTACAAATCAGCTGATTTTGTTAGCATATGTAATGAGTTAAAACACACAGATTGGGTCAACTTAATTACCTCGTCTAAAAATATTAATGAATTTTATGAAAATTTTGTTTTTTTTAAGGGCGTTTTTTTTTGATAAATATGTACCCATTAAGCGACACAAGTCTAATAAAACATTAGAACTTTAAAACGTAAAAAATCTATGTACAGAAAATCAAAAAAAAACCTTGGTTTAAAAAAGAATAGAAAAACTGTGATATGTAATACACTGGGGCTTTAAAAACTTTTTACGACAATTTTGTAATCAAGGCCTGTATTTTTACTTCTTTTTTGTTGTGTTATACGTTTAAAATGGATTTTGGTTGAGATTATTTAGTGGTAAGTTGACTTTTACCATAGCCGTGAAATACATTCTGCCGTTCATTTTAACACGCGCAGTGTAAACCGAATCATTTCAACTTGTTTTCAGCCAGTGTTCTTCACGCGCAGAAGAGAGCATATGCACTATAAAGACTCGCGAAGTTTTAAACTTTTTTTGGGTTTTACAACTACAAGTGGGAAGTGTGCCCAGCAGAAATCATGTATGGACATGATTTCTGCTATCATTACACTGATTTGCAATTGGACATCGGATTGGCAGTTAAAAATTTCTATTGAAAAATGCAACCTTTTGCGATTGGGGCAAATTACTTAAGCTCAGGCTATACATTAAACAACACCGAAATTTTATGTGTTTCCATGTAAAGATTCGGGGATACCAATTTGCAAAAAAATAAAATTTTCATTGCATTGTTCTGCCATTGCCACTAAACCAATCAATAGAATTTCAATCTTCTTTAGAGCATTCAATTCCAGAGATATGGATCTATTGCTAAGAACCTACAAGTGCTATATTTGTCCGCTTCAGAACTTAAATTATTTGTATGGTCGCCTTATCTTATAAGGGATATTAATTGTCTTGAAACACTCAAACACTGTTTACTACAAGATTATAATTAATATGTTTTTTTTCACTCCGGACTACGATACTAGACCAGCAGAATTAGGAATTGAGAAGCTTAAAAAACGACGCTTACCTACAGATTTAATCATGTGTTTTAAAATAATCAACGGTTTAGTAAATATTAAATCTGACAATTTTTTAAAAATAAGTAAGGATAAGCGCTCAAGAGGAAATGTCAAGAATTGTTGTGATTATAATTTTTTGAATATTCATTCCATCAGATTAAAAAATACAAGTGCTGTGTAATTAGTTCTACGTTTAAATAAATTATTATTATATGGTAGAAATTTTTATTTAGATGGCAGCTGGCCAAATCAGATACAAATTTATTATGGTGCAAATAATGTCCATCTCAGACTATTCCACATCTTTTCTGTCTAAACACACGCCCGGGGAGAATTCGCCCCTTTTTCCTGATCTATTCTTAGAGCATTTTTCAAGGCTAGTCCACCACTTTTTAAAGAAATAACCTTATATAGTATAGTATTAGCTGCTCATTGACAAATGTTTATAATCAATCTGTTGGCGAGATATAATGTTTTAACAGTT
This sequence comes from Microlaimidae sp. YZB2_3, assembly GCA_030248175.1. Lineage (NCBI taxonomy): Eukaryota > Metazoa > Nematoda > Chromadorea > Desmodorida > Microlaimidae > Microlaimidae sp. YZB2_3. The sequence continues at coordinate 28,967 of JASAMX010026869.1, forward strand.
TTAATATTATCAATAGAACGTATTTTTTGTGAACATTAAAATGTGAAAAACTTTGCAGACATTTTTCATTCTTTATTTATGGTTGATAAATTGAATTTTAAATTAAATATAAAAAAGTTAGAGTTTTAGGTACGCAAATTTTTCATGTGCTCCATTATTAATACGAATTTAAAATTATGTTTTGACAATTTAAATTTTAAATTTGGACACTGAAAAAAGTGACGCCTAAAAAATTATTGCGTAATTTTTTTACCCTTTCCAAAGGACTCATGTTTATTTCTGATAAATTAGTAACAACGGAGGAATATCGCTTTTAAGATATAAGCGCTTGAAAAAAATCTATTAATCATAAGGAGAACAGGGACATGAATTACAAAATTTATCCAAGTTCTCTAATTATAGCTGGCGCGGTGCCATGGGGCTTAATCGCCGTGTGGCGCTCCGGTGACACCGATAATTTAATTATTTTTTGGAATAAAAAAAGATTAAAATTTATTTAAAAAAATTACATACATTCTCTAATTATAGTTGGAGCGTTGGAGTGGGGCTAAATCGCCGCTCCAGCAAAGATTGCAATTATATATTTGAAATAAATAATAAAAATAAGAAGAAGATGATCATGAATTACAGAACTTACCCATGTTCTTTAATTTGGGGCTACATTCCTGTGTGGCGCTCCCACACCACTAATGTATGCAATTATATTTTTTTAAAATAAAGAATTAGCAGAAGAAGAAGATGAACATGAATTACAAATTTTATTTTATCCACGTTCTCTCATTATAGTTGGTGCGGTGCCTCGGTTTTAAATCGCCACATCAACAATGAAGAAATATTGATTTTAAGATATGAGCGTCAGAATAATATAGCAATAAAAATAAGTAGAAGATGAACATGAAATGCAAAATTTTCCCAACTAATTATAGTTAGTTAATTATAGTTGGCGCGGTGCTGTGGGGCTAAACTGCTGCGTGGCTTTCCCCGCCACCGATAATTGCATTTTTTTTAAATAAAACTAACTAATAGAAAGTTGCGTAACTCTTTTGTCTTTCCAATGAGCCCATGTTTATTTTTATCAATTAGTAACGAAGGAGAAATATCGATTTTAAGAATAGAACGTTAGAATAATAATAAGAAGAAGATAAACATGAATTTTAAAATTTACCCACGTTCTTTAATTAGTTGGCGCGGCGCCGCGGGACTAAATCGCCCATGGCACTCCCGCGCCACCCATGAACAATTTTTGTTTTTAAGAGGTAGTCAAGAGCACTTTATTAGCTTAATTCAAATAGCGAAGCTTTAAATTCTCAAATGACCCCACCTCGAAATTGATTTGTTCCCCAACTTTATATAAAACTGTACGTCACAATTTAAGTTGAGGTCCATCAAAGTGGCGGAAGCCCAGTCCAACACAAAGTAACACATCTTATAGTCAAAGAAGAAACTGAGATAAAACGACTTTGAATTCCCACATGACCCCACCTGGTTTCTGTTTTGACTCAGAATTTTAAGAAGTAAACGCTATAATGCTTCTACTTCCAAAATTTGATTCATCAGAAAGGTGGAAGCCCAGTTGAAGTCAAAGTTGATTTATAGGAGCAACACTTTGAAATGCCACATGACCTCGCCTAGAAATTAACTTAATCCAAACTATATATATGGTAATTTACCCATATTTATACTTTTAGTCCGTCAAAATGGCGAAAGCCCAGTCAATAACAAAGTGTGCGTTGACTTCCTCAGAAAAACAATTTAATGGCTGCCGTGGAGACATTACGGAATTTCTCCTCTATTTTTTTTAACTTTTTTTAAAACTCTGTGCTGCTGAGTTCAGTTAAACACATCTGATAATTAAAAAAAACCCAAATGAAATGTAGTTTTAGAAATAAAAAAACTATAATATTTGGTTGATTTTTAATGTGTGCCATAAATATAGAAATAAACAACTTTGTTTAAATTTAAATATAAAGTCGTAAATTTGTACAGTCGTACACCGGATTTCATCCAACAACAGATCGTTGGAAACCTTTAAAAAACTATGTTGGATAGAAAACTTTATTTTTCCTAAGCCTAAAAAAAACCCAAAAATTAAGCTAAAATTTATGGTATTTTTACTGCTTGATGTGTTTTTAAACGCCAAATAATTTACTAAATTAAAAAAAGGTGAGAAATGGTGTTTGTCGACTGTATTTTTCTGAAATTTAGTTTTACAAAAGCATTAATAAGCAGGCAGAAGTAATTTTTCCAGTCATTATTTGGAATGCAATTTTCCTGGACACTTCATTAAAAAAATAACCACAGAAAATTATTTGATTCCACATTCAAAGCATAACAAACACAAGCAGTTTAATATGTCTTGTGAGTTTTCCTTCTCATCGCCTTTTTATTGTACTTTTCAAAACTATACTTATTATTTTCCAAATAAAAACAGAGCTCCAGAGATGCGAAATGAACATTTTAAATACTCAAAGTTTTTTTTAGGTCAGACTTCAAAATTTTATATTGGGAATAAGGAGTGGAATCATCAAAATTAATCTAATAAATACGATTATTTTTTCAACTTAATTAAAATAATTACACTAAAATATTTTATTGTTATGCTTGCTTAAATTTTTTTCTTAACTCGACATTTTATGAAGTAGCTAAACAAGCAAAAAAATTGCACGCAAAAAAACAATTGTTATTTTTCAGCGGGAATGTAAGTTTTCTTTGCTAAGTCTCTACCATATACCTGCATAAAAATGATTTGGTTACAGGGTTATAATAAATGCAATTTATTAAGCCCAGTACCCTTGTCTAGTACCCTCGTGACCAGAACCCGTGTGTCCAGTTCCCTTGTGTCTTGTTCTTCCTTTTATCTAGCAATAAGATTTGCCTCTTATGCGGGTAGATTTTGGCGTACAGCTACCTGGGCCCATAATGCGGCGATAGCAAAAATCATTTCGCGGTGGATTTTTATTTTTAACTAATTTGATAAAACTAAGTAACTTACTTTGATTTAAATTTTTTGATAAAATACCAAAAAAAAGATTTATTTTCAATCAATTAATTAATTTTTACTTTGCCATGTAAATACAATGGCAGGAGAGACACAAAAGCTAATAAAAATACTGCTATTAATTTCAGTTATTATTGGTTTTATTTAACAGAACGCTTAGTTCACCACAAAACGTAAATACAATTAATAGAATGACAACAAAAATGTCAGAGCTCTATTTATATGATGTAAAAAATATGATGGTGCGGTAGGGCAACGGGTGAATTTAGTCTTGGCGCGCGCCAACTATAATTAGAGAACGTTGGCATTTTCTGTTAATTCATGTTTACCAATCATCATTCCCATATGCTTCTATTTCTAGTATTGGTGGCGTCAGAGCCCTAGAAAGCGATATAGCACCAAACGTGGCCCGCCAAATATAATAAGAGAACGTGAATAAATTGAGTTATATTTCATGTCATAATTATTTTAATTTTATTCTTCTTCCTTGTATTATTGTCCCACCGCGCTACACCAACTATAGATTAAAAAACTTAGGTAAATTTTTTAATTCATACTGATCTTTTCTTATTATTTTGTTGCTCATCTTAACCTCGATATTTCTCCTTCGTTTATTATATATATAGACTTTTATAATATTTTAAAATATTGAAATGACGAAAACTTAACTAATTGATGAAAAGCAGGCACCACACTCTGTTTAGAAATGATGTGTTTTTTTAATGTAAAATAAATTTTAAAAACTATTTTCAAAAAATCTAAAAAAAAACATATAAAACATAACAAATCAAATAAAAAAATGGCAAAATATAGTTTCTGTGGGAATCGATCTCGAGAACTCCCTAAAATTGAATAACGAGAACTCCCTAAAATTATCCGACTGCGCCATGAATACCACGACCAGAATTTATAAAAGCAGTTTATAAACAAATACTCCGTAATAAATCGATAAAACGCACGACAGAATTGTTTTATACATTAGAAATACAAAAAAATATGATGGCCTTCTAAAAATCATAAATTTTAATAATAATACACTGTCTGGAGCTTTAAATTTCACCAAACTAAACTAAATCCACGTCTCACCGCAATTTTGAAGAAATAAACCCCCATTCTTTTATTGTAATTAGATTTGCATATGATAAACATAAATTTAAGCTATGAAATTTGCACTGGAGAAAACAATGCACTTTTGCTACATTATTTTTGTTGTCTTTTGCTGTTCATTTCTTTGCACCCATTGTGTTAATGCTGTTTTTATTCCTTTACGAAAAATGAAATTAAATCACGCTTTATCTCGATACGTGAAAAGAATCGCACAATGACTACGCCACTTCTCATGGATTTTGATGCACTGAAGCCCTGTTTGGCCGCTTTTTTCTTATATTTTTGTATTACACGAGATTTTACCCTCGGAAAAAGTCAAAATTCCATACTTAAGAAAACTGTCCGCCCGGAGAGACCTTAATATAACTTTATCTAAAATTATTGAGTATTTTTACAGTTATAATAATATGCAAAATTAATACAATAGTTGGAAATCATCGCTACAGTACTATTTTCGTAAACAATGATTTTTAATTAGCAAAAAAAAGTTAAAATTTGTTCTTTGAAACTAATTTCAAATCCAAAATGCTTTTTTTAATGTTCTGGTTGTAAAACTTTTTAAAATTCAAAAATTTGTTTTAAAAAGTCCATTCCAAACTTTTAAATAGAAGCATTTTCTGTAATTGAAAATAAAAAAACTGGAAACCAAGCGTGCCAGCAGCGCCGTACCTACGAAACGACAAAAAACTAAAAACCCCAAAAAAATGCTTTTGCTTTTGTAATATTAAGAAGTGTTTAAGAAATTTTAAGAGAAGAGGTTGAGATTTTAAAGCAATAAATATTTGAAATTTTTACACTGTAAAATGTACTAGTCGCTTGCTGTTTCTTAATTTTCCCCCTACTTATGATTGGTGTTAGTAGTCATTGTACCCTCTTCCTACACTAAAAAACCCTTATTCAGAACTATTCTATAGTGTATATGATCACGTCGTATATGTTTCGCTCTGTGGGAATGGCTGTGGGAGGAGCTAAATGAACCACATTTAGCCAATTATGGTTGAATTATATCTGGCTGACGCTGAAAATTAAAATGCAGACATGAGGGGACCAATTAAAATTGTGCGGTAATGACGTTTTAAAAAAAAAACAAATAAGAACGCAGAATTTTTTTTAATTCCACCTTTTCACAAAATATACAAAAATTAACCAACTTTAGCCTTTAAAAAATTTGCATTTAGGTTAAAAATTAAGTAATTTAATAAATAATTATTAAAATACAGTTTTTAATTTTTGTTATTAATCCGCTTTATTAAATAAATCTAAATGTTTTTGTTGTTAAATAGTCGATTCAATACTGCAAATTTCGCGGTCAGCTTGATTTTATTTGCCTATAGTGCTTGGCAAAAAATTAATATCGAATGAATGAAAGATCTCATTTTTTCATAAGCACTAATTGGCTAAAAGTGATTCTATAACGTTATAACTGTGTAAATATTGTTAACACTGAACAATTTCCGTTTCAATGGGAGGGTTTTGACTATTTTGAAAATTTTTTTTGTGAAAATTAGATTCTATAATTTTAACATCAATTTTTCTAGGTATAACAAAGAGTTTTAACGTTTAACAAAGAGTTTTTTCATTTAATTTTTAGCTACTGTATGCAGAAGCTTTTGTGCATCTTTAGATTTATTTGCTTTTTTTTTAAATTCAACCGTCTTGACTTTTATGGCACTTTAGCTTGCAATGTAGCCACAGCCAAAACCAGGCCCGCCGCAGACGCGCCCAGCCACGCCAACAAAAACAAAAAAATAAAATCAATAATAAGTATGTAACTTCACCTATTGACAAAGCTAATAATAATTATGCCATCATATGTAAAAATATTATTTTCAAATTATTTGTGAAGAGTTAGGTATGCAATATAGCCGTGGCAAATGGCAACGGCAAAAGGTAATTCCATGCAAAAGGTAATTCTGTCTATAAATCAATTAACTCAACTGAATATAACCATCTTAAAAACAACCATTGTGCAATTGCCAATGATTTTAGTTGTAAAGTTTGAAAAGAAAAAATACTACCAATGGTATTTGCCATTGTCAAATTACAACAAAACCCAATTAAGTTTAGACTTATGGCTGGTGCAAACCAAATCCAGTACAAAATCCGTATCTATTTTATTAAGTAGAATCCTAAAGTTCTTCAAAATTCATTTTCATAAATATTGTAATTCACTTGTTGAAAAAATTGGTGCTACTAACTGGTCTATAGACAATAGTTTACAAGTAATTAATAGATTAAAAATATTTAAAGCATTAATCATATTATAACTGCAGATTTTAGCACTTTATATACAAAACTTATCTCTTAACACAGTATTAGACACAATGTTTCAATTAACTGATTTCTTTTTTAACATTGCCAAAAAGCAATATCTGGCGGTGGGATATAATAAATGTTTTTATACTGATTATAAGCTAGCATATGATAAAATAAATGTCTATTCAAAATGTGAAATAAAAAATATAATTAAGTTTGTCGTTAACAATACATATATTAAATTTTCTGGAATTATTTTTAAACAAATATCTGGTATACCTATGGGAGGTATACCTATGGTATCTGGTATACCTGGTATACCTATGGTAATACATCTCCTCAAATTGCGGATTTATCTTTGTCATTTATGGAATTCGTTTATCTCGAAAATAATATACATTCTGGAATTATTACAAAAAATACAGTAAGATATATTGGTGATGTTGCTTGTTTTAACTGTCCAAAATTTCTTGAAATGTGTAAAAAATATTTAACCAGATTTATTAACTCTTTTACAAATTTATTAACGATTTATTAACTCTTTTACTTTTTTCACATTTAATAAATCAATCAATACATGTGAGTATTTAGATTTTCAAATAAAAGTTAATAATGTTTATAGGTCTATAACTGTTTATGACAAAGCTGGTGCTTTTCAGTTAAATGTTATCAGGTATGTACACAAATATAGCAATAATATAAGGTAAAAAGCATTTATTTTTCTTCAAATACATTTCAACAAAATTCGAGGGAAACATAAAGACGTGATATACAAGATTACAGTGAAATATGTCGCAAACAAATTTATGTAAGAAAATTAAACATAAATCAAAAAAAAATAGTGTTTTGAGTTCGCTTGTCCTTATAATTTTTTACACCAGTTTTATTATTTTTTTAAAAAGAAAAAAATGAATAAAACAAAACTATACTAAAATCATATTTAAGAAAAAAAAATAAAGGGAAGGATACACAGAACCAAAGCGACTACTCTACATGCACCTATCAAATCTGGTAAAATTATCAAAACTAAAGCTCTTCTTTTTTTTTGTAAAATTTTTAAGTGACTATAAACTTATTATTTCTTGCGGTGAAGCGTTTCAGTATCGGGCTACCTTTAAAGGGAATGAATGAAAGTAAATTTTTTTTGCTTCTTCGATTTTTAGCTTTTGAGAATGGTTATTTCGACCTATGCAATCTCCTTAATTAAAAAATTCTGAAAATGTTAAGTCTTTAAAACTATTTGCAATAAAAAAACAGAGTTTAAGGTCAAAATGAATCCTACGTTCCTCAACAGAATTAATATTTAAGAAGCGTAAACGTTCAATATAATTAAGACTTCAATCAACACCACACTTAGAAAATAATCTTCTGGTAAAAATACGCTGTACCTTTTCTAACATGTCAATATCTTTTAGAAGAAATGGAGACCAGACTGGAATACAATACCCCAGAATAGGCCTCGCGTATACTTTATAGCCTGTTAGTAATGCGTTTATGTTTTTTGTTTATTATGTGCAATTCATTAATTCAAAGAATGTCCCGTTTAAAATATAAAATGTTTGATGATAATCATAATAAATTTTTATTATAACGTTATTGATGTAGGCACCAAAAGGAAAAAAAGTGGAAATTGAAGTTCAAAGTGGATCCAGAATAGTATGTACAGACGCCTGTTTTTACGACTATATGGAAATTAAAATAAGTTCTGACAAACAAAAAACAGGTTACAGGTAAAACTTAGGAAATTTCGAGATTTGATGATTTTTGAAGACAATAACCTCCTTAAATAAATGCCATAGCTCCGTAAAAATATAAAAATTAAAAATGAACAATATAAGAATATTAGTAAGGTCCTATGAGTCCAGAACGAGTCTGTTAAACGTTGTTTTTATGAAATTTATATAACATTATAAAAATAAAAAACCCAGACTTCGTTACTTGAGACACACAAATTTTTATCTGTGAAAACACTCACAACAAACCCAATACACCCCAGCAAACAAATATCACTGGAAAAACATATTGCATCTAATAAGAAAACAACTTTGGTTGTAAATTAAATGTAAAGATGATATTAAAAAATTTGTTTATTGAAATTTTTTTATGAAATGGAATAAAAACAGTGAAACATATCGACCCTATTTGGTGGAATCAAAAATCGCAAAGGGAAATTTTTATACATAGAATCTAAATACTAAACTATGAAAACAAAAAAAATAAATATAAAATAATATAAGCGAGCCAAATGTGGAAAATTTTATTTAGATGGTGTTGTTACCCGCCTACGAATACAATAGTGGCTGAAAGTAACATTGTCGTTGTTATAGCACACACGAAAACATACAACAATTTCGAATTAAAATACAGATATAACAGTAAGTTAGTTTTTATAGGCAAGTGAAATCTAGCTGACCGCGATATTTCCAGTATTAAATCGAATATTTAACAACAAAAACATTCAAAATTTTTTACTAAAGCGTTTTAATAGCAAAGATTAAAACTATTTTAATAATTATTTTTCAAATTACTTAATTTGTAACCGAAATGCAAATTTTTTAAGGAAGTTGGTTAATTTTTGTATATTTTGTAAAAAGATGGAATTTAAAAAAATTCTGCGTTCTTATTTGTTTTTTTTTTTTAAAAAACGTCATTACCGCACAATTTTAATTGGTCCCCTCATGTCTGCATTCTAATTTTCAGCGTCAGCCAGATATAATTAAACCATATTATAATTGTTTTAGTGAAAATTAAGATTTTACAAAACCTTGAGCCTTAATATTTTACAGTTACAGCTTTTTATAGGTAAAATCTTTGTAGCTGCAACTCTCACCTTTTGGTTTACCCCAATAATCACTCAGAATTGTTTTTCGTCTTTCAAATCGAATTATCAGCGTAGTGGTAGCAGAAATCATGTATGGGCACGCTTCCAACTTTACTTAAGGTTGTAAAAATGCTAAATGAGTTCGCAATTCGGCAGTTTCGCGAGTCCTTACAGTACACATGCTCTCTTCTGCGTGACTGACCAGAGCCGGTATTTACTAGGAGCCCTATCCGCTTAGTTCCACTATAAAATTGCTCTAAAGTGGCACTTTTACTTCTTGTTGAATTTACTAGCCCCACTAAGACGATCTGATAGTTATTCAGCTAATATTCGTTAGGGCGGTAGAGACCGCCCAAAGCGAGCACTATAGAATAATTATAGATAAAAATAATAATTGAGCTAGTTTCTTACGCATTTTTGCAAGTTTTTTAATTTATATGTTCAAATAAGGTTTTAAATATATGCAAATAAAAAACAAACGCATAAATAATTTTATTTTAAATAAAATCATAAATTTTTATTATGAATTTTCTTCTTTTATGTAATCTTAAAATATATACTTTTTACTGCAAGAATGATATTTTATATATTTTTGTAATTTGACAGAAAAAGCCTGCTATTTTAGAATGTGATATTTGCCTAATCTTAATATTGATTTTTTATAGCTATAGTGGTTTTCATAGTGGCTTAGCAAGTGGCACTATAGAGTTTTTTTTTTTTTTTTTTTCTTTATTGAGTTAAACAGTATGTTTTGCAAAAATTATATTTTTATAATAGCCATTAAAACAATGCTATTTTACAGCAAACATAGCAACATAGGACACAAGGCCAACTATAATAGGACTATAGGGCAAAAACATAACACAAACCCACACAGCCCACCAACAACAACAACTCAGAGACAAGTTGAAATGACTCACTTTACACTGCGCCGTTAAAATATACGGCAGCAAGTATTTCACGGCTATGTTAAATGTCAACTTACCACTAAATAATCTTAACCAAAATCGATTTTAAACGTATAAAAAACAAAATTTAAACAAAAATACAAGCGATTACAAAATGCATACATATACAATAGACTGTTTTACACTAAAACCAATTCATATAAAATAATCTTATATAAGCAATGATTTGAGTTTTCATTATATTAGCAATAATTTAAGTTTTCATTAAAAACAGGTAAAAATATGTTGTTTTTTTAAAGGTGAAAATTAAAACACGGCTAAGTTCTCAGCTATGAGTATTTTACCTATAATTATAGTCTGTACAAAAATGATGCGGACTGGCCACAAAACTCGAACTTTGAAATGTTATATATCAACAACGGAGTTTAGAATATGTGCGGGACATATATGAGAGCATAGCTTAGACTCTTGACTATCTTTTGAAAAGGTTAAGAAAAAATGTTTTTCGATGACGTCATCACTACAGCCGATGCGGTGAAAAAAACCCTGGTGCCAAAAAAACAAAACATTTTTATTAGTACGAGATAAGAAACGCCGTTTAGTACACTGTTAAAACATACTTTTCTGAGTTTTTTCTGAAAGTTTGAGCGAAATCGGTTTGCTCCAATTTTTTTTATAATGCGTTGAATGCGCGCTGTTTTCTCGATTTTTCGCGAATTTTTGCCATGCTAATACACTGTCCGAATTATTTATTTTGTTTTGCTTCCTGCTCGAAGTGTGTAATATATTGATCATTATTGTTATATATGAAATGTCCACCAATTTTTATTCCTTACTTTTGACCTAAAATTTTTTTTTTGGGGTTGACCCCCCGGGGGCTAGGGGGGGCAAACACGAATTCCAAAAATTTTTTTCAAAACTTTTTTCAAAACCATCAAAAATGTAAAATTTATCCCATATGACGAATTTTAATATATCGTTTGTGTAAAAAAACCTAATGTTAAGCTTACAATAAGCTGTCAAAAATAACGAATTTAAAATTTGGAAGGATTCCAAGCCCGTATGCTGGCAGCAGCAAACCTTTAAATTAAAAAATTTCACAAGAATAATAAACTTTAAAAAATTAGTTTTAATTTTTTTAAATTTATTTTGATTTAAAATATTAGAAAATGGTCCAAATAACCCCTTGAAAACGCAACATAAATTTTTGTTAAAATTTCAAAATACTTCCTTACGTCATGCAAATTTTTGTTATTACGTCATAATTGATGATTTTTATTGGCTCTTCCGCAATTAAAATGACGCAATTCAGAACAGATCGCTGATTCAAACGTTTTTACACGAAAAATATCATTACTTTAAAAAATTACATTGGGATATTGGCAAAAGTTGAGAGACATAGTTATTAGAAATTTGTTTTGGTGTTGACAAAAAACGGGAAATATGTTTGCAAGTAAGAAAACACTTAACCCGTACTCAACCGGTCCAGTTCTAGAACTGTTCGGAACAGGTTCTAGAACTGTTCCGAACAGTTTTAGAACTGTTCGGAACAGTTCTAACTCGGAAGTTCTAACTCGTTTTAGAACTGTTCGGAACAGTTCTAAGTTCGGAACTGTTCGGAACTGTTCGGACGGTGTCGGTGTACTTTCCAGTTTGCCCAAATTTGTGAGAAATTCGGCATTTGAAAATGCCGAAGTTGGACTTTGGTGCATTATAAAAGTCACCGAAACATTTTCCAACACTTATCACGTGATTTTATTGTGTATTTCCGTTGTTTTATGTGTTTAAATATCATTTGCGGAGTTTTATTTATTTTTTGATTTTGAGAACTGCAAATCAGTCCTAGAACTATTCTAGAACTGTTCAAAACAGGTTCTAGAACTGTTCCGAACAGTTCTAGAACGCATAGCACAGGGGCATGTAGAGTACCGGTTAAAAAAGAGGATTTTTTTAGCTGCAAGATTTGGCAATTTTGTAGTTGGATTTTAACTTTGAAAATATGTTTTTCTAGCAAAATAACCTGAAAATTCGAGAAAAATAAACTTTTAAGGCGTATCTATCTACATATAAATAGACGTAATGTCTGTGTGTGTGTGTGTGTGTGTGTGTGTGTGTGTGTGTGTGTGTGTGTGTGTGTGTGTGTGTGTGTGTGTGTGTGTGTGTGTGTGTGTGTGTGTGTGTGTGTGTGTGTGTGTTTGTCTGTCTGTCTGTCTGTGAGTCTGTGTGTTACCTAACTCCTCCCTAACCACCCAACAGATTAAGGTGAATGAGGTATCGTTGGAAAGCTTATACCCCAGGGAATGTCGTAAGGGGGCTGAAATTTTTAAAAAACTTACATGGACATCTTTATACTGGACAACGCGTTTTCACCAAAGGGGGGACCCCTTTGGTGAAAATGAATTTTTGAACTTAAAAAATTTTTTGACTCAGAAAGAGTAATTAGGCAATGTAAAGCCAGAATATCATGAATTTTGGAAAAATGAACATGGATATCTTTATACTGAACAACGTTTTTTCATTAGGAAGGGAATTACCTTGCTCACTAACCACAAAAAGGATTGGGCTAAATGAGATATAATTGCAAAGCTTACGGTCCGGAGAATGTCATAAAGAGGTTGAAATTTAGAAAAAAATTTTCATAGACATATTTAGCCTGGACAAAACATTTTCACAAAAAGGGGAAACCTATGGATTTTGGAAAGTGAAAATTTTTTGTCTTTGAATTGGTTTGAAGTTATTGATAAGAGTAATTATCCAGTGTAATACTAAAATGTCATGTTTTTTGGTAGGATTAAAATGGACATCTTAATGCTGGACAACGTTTTTTAACTAAAAAGAGGAACGACCTTCCTCCCCAACAAGCAAAAGGATTGGGCTAAATGAGATATCATTGCAAAGCTTACAGACAGGGAAATGTCACAAAGGGGTTGAAATTAAAAAAAATTGCATGGACATCTTTTGGTTGGACAACACATTTTCACAAAAACAGTGCCTTATGGACTTTGAAAGTTGAAAAAAATTTTTATCTTCCAATTGGCTCAAACTTATTGGTAAGAGTAATTCGCCAATATGAAGCCAGAATATCATGTTTTTCTGAAAAATGAACATGGACATCTTTATGCTGGACAACGTTTTTTTACTAAGAGGAGGAATGACCTTTCTCCTTAACCACAAAAAGGATTGGGTTAAATGAGATATAATTGCAAAGCTTACGGTCCGGAGAATGTCATAAAGAGGTTGAAATTTAGAAAAAAAATTTTCATGGACATATTTAGCCTGGACAAAACATTTTCACAAAAAGGGGAAACCTATGGATTTTGGAAAGTGAAAATTTTTTGTCTTTGAATTGGCTCGAAGTTATTGATAAGAGTAATTATCCAATGTAATACTAAAATGTCATGTTTTTTGGTAGAATTAAAATGGACATCTTAATGCTGGACAACG
>JASAMX010026869.1:47500-66112 GCA_030248175.1 Microlaimidae sp. YZB2_3
CATCTTTAGCCTCGACAAAACATTTTCACAAAAAGGGGAAACCTATGGATTTTGGAAAGTTAAAATTTTTTGTCTTTGAATTGGCTCGAAGTTATTGATAAGAGTAATTATCCAATGTAATACTAAAATGTCATGTTTTTTGGTAGGATTAAAATGGACATCTTAATGCTGGACAACGTTTTTTCACTATAAAGAGGAACAACCTTCCTCCCCAACCAGCAAAAGGATTAGGCTAAATGAAATATCATTGCAAAGCTAACGGTCCGGAGAATGTCATAAAGAGGTTGAAATTTAGAAAAAAAATTGCATGGGCATCTTTAGCCTGGACAAAACATTTTCATAAAAAGGGGAACCTATGGATTTTGGAAAATAAAATTTTTTGTCTTTGAATTGGCTGGAACTTATTAATAAGAGTAATTATCCAATGTAAAACCAAAATGTCATGTTTTTGGTAAGATTACCATGGACATCTTAATGCTGAACAACGTTTTTTAACTAAAAAGAGGAACGACCTTCCTCCCCAACAAGCAAAAGGATTGGGCTAAATGAGATATCATTCCAAAGCTTACAGACAGGGAAATGTCACAAAGGGGTTGAAATTAAAAAAAAATTGCATGGACATCTTTTGGTTGGACAACACATTTTCACAAAAACAGTGCCTTATGGACTTTGAAAGTTGAAAAAAATTTTATCTTCCAATTGACTCAAACTTATTGGTAAGAGTAATTCGCCAATATGAAGCCAGAATATCATGTTTTTCTGAAAAATGAACATGGACATCTTTATGCTGGACAACGTTTTTTTACTAAAAGGAGGAATGACCTTTCTCCTTAACCACAAAAAGGATTGGGGTAAATGAGATATAATTGCAAAGCTTACGGTCCGGAGAATGTCAAAAAGAGGTTGAAATTTAGAAAAAAAATTTTCATGGACATATTTAGCCTGGACAAAACATTTTCACAAAAAGGGGAAACCTATGGATTTTGGAAAGTGAAAATTTTTTGTCTTTGAATTGGCTCGAAGTGATTGATAGGAGTAATTATCCAATGTAATACTAAAATGTCATGTTTTTTGGTAGGATTAAAATGGACATCTTAATGCTGGACAACGTTTTTTCACCATAAAGAGGAACAACTTTCCTCCCCAACCAGCAAAAGGATTAGGCTAAATGAAATATCATTGCAAAGCTTACGGTCCGGAGAATGTCATAAAGAGGTTGAAATTTAGAAAAAAAATTGCATGGACATCTTTAGCCTGGACAAAACATTTTCATAAAAAGGGGAACCTATGGATTTTGGAAAATAAAATTTTTTGTCTTTGAATTGGCTGGAACTTATTAATAAGAGTAATTATCCAATGTAAAACCAAAATGTCATGTTTTTGGTAAGATTACCATGGACATCTTAATGCTGGACAACGTTTTTTAACTAAAAAGAGGAACGACCTTCCTCCCAACAAGCAAAAGGATTGGGCTAAATGAGATATCATTCCAAAGCTTACAGACAGGGAAATTTCACAAAGGGGTTGAAATTAAAAAAAAATTGCATGGACATCTTTTGGTTGGACAACACATTTTCACAAAAACAGTGCCTTATGGACTTTGAAAGTTGAAAAAAATTTTTATCTTCCAATTGGCTCAAACTTATTGGTAAGAGTAATTCGCCAATATGAAGCCAGAATATCATGTTTTTCTGAAAAATGAACATGGACATCTTTATGCTGGACAACGTTTTTTTACTAAAAGGAGGAATGACCTTTCTCCTTAACCAGAAAAAGTATTGGGGTAAATAAGATATCATTGCAAAGCTTGAATTTCAAGAAATGTCATAAAAGGGTTGAATTTTTCAAAAAAATAAATAACAAGGACATCTTTATGCTGCACAACGCATTTTCACCAAAAGGGACGACCACAAAACGGATTGGGCTAAATGAGGTATCATTGCAAAGCTTACAGTCTGGAGAATGTCATAAATGGGTTAAAATTTTAAGAAAATAACAGGAACATCTTTATATTGAACAACATATTTTTACCAAAGATGGAAGAACCTTCCTCCCCTTACCACAAAAGAAATTAGGATAAATGAGATATTATGGGAAATCTTATAGTTCAGGGAGCATCATAAGGTGGTTGAAATTAGTAAAAAATTAACACGTACATCTTTATGCTGGACAACATACTTTCACCAAAAGAGGGAAGGACGAAAAGACCCTTCTCCCCAACTAAAATTAGAGTGGGTAACTGAGGTATCATTGTAAAGCTTAAAGTCACAGGAACGGCATACAAGGGTTGAATTTTGAAAAAAAAGTAAATGAATATAAAAAATACCGAAAAAATTATTTGTCAGCCATATGGCTGACTCGGGCTACTTCTTTATTTGAAAAAGTTTTTAATTTAAAGGTTTGCTGCTGCCAGCATACGGCTTCAAATGCTTTCAAATTTTAAATTCGTCCTTTTTGACAGCTTATTGTAAGCTACACAAACCATATATTAAAATTCGTCATATGTGATAAATTTTACATTTTTGATGGTTTTGAAAAAAAATTTTGAAAAAATTTTTGGCATACGTGTTTGCCCCCCCCCTTAGCCCCCGGGGGGTTAACTCCCCAAGAAAATTTTAAGTCACACTTCGAGCAGGAAGCAAAACAAAATAAATAATTCGGACAGTGTATTAGCGTGGCAAAAGTTTGCGAAAAATCGCGAAAACCGAGCGCATTGAACGCATTATAAAAAAAATTTGAGCGAGCCGATTTCGCTCAAACTTTCAGAAAAAACTTAGAAAAGTAGATTTTAACAGCATACCAACCGGCGTTTCTTATCTGGTACTAATAAAAAAGTTTTGTTTTTTTTGGGACCAGCTTTTTTTCACCGCATCGGCTGTAGTGATGACGTCATCAAAAAGTTCCCAGTTTCCTGGCCTGCATGTGGTGGGAATGCAAAACAACACCTTTCAACTCTTCGTTCTCAAATCAGGATCAGAAGAAATCCAGTCAACTCTGGCACCTTTTTGCCAAGCTCCAATCCGAAACCTGCGCTCTGGCTGGAGCTTCAAATACTGCGCGCGGGGGACGTCAAAACCAACCCTGGTCCCAGGGTCACACTAACGTACGGCTCATGTAACATATGCAACAAAAACATTACTAACAAACAAACACTAATACAATGCGAAAACAAACACACACCACACTGGGTACATGCAAAATGCGGGCAAACCACAATCAAACAATACAAACAACAACCAACATGGTCTTGCCAATTACACACCCTACACCAAACACAAAAAAACAACAACCACAAAAACAAAACAACAAACAAACACCAAAACACAACAACACAACACAAACAACAACCAACAAACACACACAAACAACACCACAGCACAACAAACACAAAACAATACTAACACGCAACACTTAAAATCAAAACTAAAAATACTACAAATAAACATCAATGGTATTAACACAAGCATCACAGAGCTACAAATGCTCGCCAACAAAACTCAAGCAGACATCATCACAGTGCAAGAAACAAAACTCAAAGCATCACAAACAAATACAATAAAACTACAAGACTACACCGCATGCAGACAAGACAGACAAGGCAAAACTGGGGGAGGACTACTCACATACATACACAAAGACACTGTTTTCTCCCAACTCAATCCTACCCAAATTCTACAACAAACACACAACACAGCAGAGCTACTCATAACACGCATACACAAAACACAAAAGCAACACATAGACATCGCAAACATCCACATCCCTCCAAGGGACACTCAATCAGCAACAACAGAACACAACCAAATAGCAGACACAACGCACATCATTCACCAACTCACCCAACAAAACAACACAATCATCACAGGCGACATAAACGCTCACTCCCCTCTATGGTTTTCTCCCATAGAAGATCGTAGAGGGGAAGCAGTAGCGGACATCATCATAAACTCAAAACACACAATACTCAACACAAACACACCAACACGCAAACCAATAGCAACAAATCAACAACAAACATCTCCAGACATCACAACAATCTCAGCAAACATCAACAATACACACTCATGGCAAACACTACATGCACTCAACTCAGACCACCTACCAATACTCACAACACTAAACATGCACACACAAAAACAACAACACACCAAAACAACATTCACAAATTACAAAAAAGCAAACTGGCAAGCCTTCACCGCACACATAGAAGACAACATTCAAACACTCCCACCCACCACAAACATACATCAAGCAAACAAAGCATTCACAAAACTCATTATTCAAGCAGACAAAGCATACATTCCCAAAGGCCACATTAAGCACACAAACAGGCCACTACCAAAACATATACTACAACTCACACAAAAACCCAACACACTCAGACAAACAGACTCCAAACATCCAAACATACAACAGCTAAACAAACAAATACAAAAACAAATAGCAGAACATAAAGCAAACATCTGGCAGCAACACATCACAAAACACTTTACCCACAAACACAACTCTTACAAACTATACAACACAATAGCACAACTCAACAACAAAAAACAACACACAGACAAAAACAGGGCAATCACTTTCAACACAAAAACAATCACTCGCCCATACAGCATAGCAAAACACTTCAACAAACAGTTTACACAACCCACAACCCACAAAACAAACAAAACATACCGCAAAATCACACGCGCAATTAAACAACTAAAACACACACCCATCACACTAACAGTACAGCAAACAATCACAGCCATACAACACAGCAAAACAAACAACTCAGTTGGGCCTGACAACACAAACATACAGCACCTCAAACACTTGGGCAACAAAGCAATACAATACCTCACAAAACTCTACACTAACATAATAAACACAAACACAATACCGCACAGTTGGAAACTTTCCAACTACATCCCAATTCCAAAACCAAACAAAAACATCAACAACAGCCAATCATTCAGGCCCATCTCACTCATATCCGCACTCGCAAAAACTTGCAAAAAAATCATACTTCCATACATCACAAGCAACATACCAAACACAACACACCAACACGGCTTCAAAAAACAACACTCCACATACACAGCTCTACAAACACTTTACACCTACATAGCAGCAAGTTTTAACAAACCAAAACCACCACACCGCACAGTCGTCGTAGCTCTGGACATGTTCAAAGCTTTCGACACTGTCAACCACCACAAACTCATACACAAACTCGCACAAACACAAGTACCAACAACAATTACAAAATTCATAAACAACTACATCAAAGGCCGCAAAGCATACACCACAAACAACAATCACAAATCAACACAAAAACTCATAAAAACAGGAGTCCCACAAGGATCCTGTCTATCACCCACACTATTTAACATCTACACTGCAGACATTCCAATACCACCACCAAACGTACACATCATAACATATGCAGAAGACATCACAATATATGCATCACACCCAAACCACAACATAGCACAACAACAAACACAACCATACTTACACGCAATACAAACATGAACAGACAACAACCAACTCACATTAAATGCGAGCAAAACAACATCAAAACTATTCACACCAGACCCTGCAGAGTACAACACACAATTATCACTACAAATAAACAACACAACACTCATTACAACCAAAAACCCAAAAATCTTGGGGCTCACGTTCGACCCCAAGCTTACATTCAACACACACATCGCAAATACACACAACAAAGCACGCAAAACACTCAAAATCATAAATGCACTTACAGCAACATCATGGGGCAAACCAAAAGAAACACTCACACACACATACAAGGCCATCACTCGACCAATAATCGAGTATGCCAGCACAATCTGGGGCCCCACAACATCACACACACAAATTAACAAATTACAAACAATACAAAACACAGCTCTCAGGGTCGCAACAGGGCACACCACAGACACAAACATAAACATCATTCACACAGAGGCTAAAGTCCTCCCAATAGCAACACACATTCAACTCCATGCAAAACAAGCAAAATTGGCAGCCATGTACACAAACAATCCACTCAACCATTTAACACAACAACCTGCACCCAGCAGGCTCAAAAAACAAACAATTTTTCACAACAACAACTACACAACAAACATTCCAACAGACATACACAACAAAACCTACAAAGCACTAAAACAACAAATCCACACAAACACAGTCACAAACCACATCAACAACACTCCAATAAATCCAATACTACAAACAAAAGCACCAGCAATAAGCAACGAGGAAGAAAATCTTCCTCGCGGGGTCAGGAGAACCCTCGCCCAACTCAGGGTGGGGAAATCTCCTTTCCTCTACTCCTACCTACACAAAATAAATCCTACACAACACACATAACCAAACTGCCCGCTATGCAAAACACAAATACACACAACACAACATCTTTTCACATGCATAAACATTAACACAACCTTGGGACCAGAGGACCTTTGGGCAAACCCCGTAGCAGTTGCTGAGCTCCTCCGGGAGTGGGAAGAGGGGGTGAGCAAGGCGAGAAGCGTGCCGGACGGACCACACCAGGGTTGATGGAAACCCTGGCTACTGGCAAAGGACACACACGTCATCAAAAAAGATTTTTTCTTAAACTTTTCAAAAGATAGCCAAGAGCCAAGCTATGTTCCCATATATGACCCGCACATATTTTAACCTCCGTTATGGATATATAATATTTCAAATTTCGAGCTTTCTCACCAGTCCGCATCATTTTTGTATGGACTATAGTTTATAAATAAATTAAATTAATTTATTAAATATAATTTTCAGCTTTATGTGGTGGAAAAGTGGATGAAGAGTCAGGCATCATTTCTAGCATCTATTTTCCTGGTCCATACCCTCCCAATCAGGACTGCCGGTGGCATATAGACGTTGGTATTGGGTATGCAGTCGCCATAAAATTTGAAGAGTTTGAAGTATTTTATTTTTCTAGTTTGCTTTATTAGAAGCGTAAGCTTCATATTTATTATGTAAATCAAATCTAAAACGTTCATAATATATTTTAGCGAATGAAATCTATAAATCAATAGGTTTCAGTTTTTCTATTTATCTTACAAAAAATCATCCAGTTTTCAAAAATTTTCATTGTGCATAATTTTAATACGTGTTATTTTCGTTGTACGCCAATTTTAAACGTTTGATATGTCTTTTTCATTGCTTTATTAAATGTGGAATTTTTAAAATTGAAGTACCATATTAGCTTTTTTGTGCTTTTTTTCTCATTTTTTACTACTATTTTTTTATGCTGTTAACAGAAAGTTTCTAATTTTAATCTATTTCGTTTTTTATGTATTAAATTTTTTGTTATATACACTATATCAAGAATTCATAGAAAATGTCCGACTGTGTGTTAAACCGTTGTTTTAATTATACGCAAATTATTCTGCAATGTAGATTTTTCATCATGTAAAAAAATCCGTAAAGACTTGGGAAATAGTATACTATTTGTGGAATAATCTAAATAATATTTTTTTAAACGTAATACTGTTAATTATTCTTCATGTTAACCCCAAAATTGCAA
The DNA here is from genome assembly GCA_030248175.1 of Microlaimidae sp. YZB2_3. Classification (NCBI taxonomy): domain Eukaryota; kingdom Metazoa; phylum Nematoda; class Chromadorea; order Desmodorida; family Microlaimidae; species Microlaimidae sp. YZB2_3. Next base: position 55,047 of record JASAMX010026869.1, read on the forward strand.
ACAAAAAACTGCGAACGTAAAATTTTTTGATGAGGAGATTTTTTTCATATAATATTCTCAAATTTTTAACGTTTTAAAAGCGCATTGCATGTAATTAATACTATTAATTTATATATCATTATTATTTGCTTTGTTTATTTGAATATAGTTAGAACACGAGACATTTTGCCGTTACGATGCATTGTATATATACGATGGACCATCAGCAAAATCACCTTTGAAGAGAAAACTTTGTGGCTCAACATTACCATCAGACATTATTTCAAATGGAAATCAAGTCACAATAAGGTATAAGCCCAACGTACCAAACCTAATACAAAACCTTAAACAACTAAAAAGCTTAAGCCAAATTTTAATATAGGTGTTTATAAATATATAAATTCAAACTAAATAACAATATGAACAAGCTATTATTAAAAATAAAAAAAATAAAAAAACACCCAAATAACTATTTAAAGAAACATACAAAAATTATGTTAATATTTTTATACATTGATATTTTTCTATTTTTGTAAGAGGATCAGTAAGTTGTTGATATAAAACTATCGAATAATGGGAACTAGGCGCTGCGAATTGAGAGCGTGAGCAGAAATTAGTTTGAGTTAGGTTTAGATATGGGTTTATATTTAGATTTTACAAATATACCTAATGTTGCTTTAAAACAAATAGTAAATAAATAGTTAAAATGGATTAAAAGTAATATTTTTTTAAAATCATTGTAACTTTAGCACTAAAATGAGCGTACGAAAGTAGCGGCTTGGAAAGGCAAAAACTGGGACATGGAGCTGAAAATAAAAAAAAAAAAAAAAACTTATTAGGCTTGGATTTTGTTTTTTGAATTTTAACGACTTAAATAATGCGCCTTTAAATTTTTTTTAGGCTTTAAGTTCCAGTTTTTAATTTTAAAGGCCAAGTTCCAACTTTGGGTCCCCTAATTTATTGTTTTATTCTTGCAAAATTTTTGAGAACCTGTGTACCTTAATCTATATATAAGTATAAATATACGTAATTTCTGTGTGTGTGTCTGTGAGTCTATGAGTCTGTGTGTTCCCTAACTCCTCCCTAACCACCCAACGGATTAAGGTGAACGGGGTATCGTTGGAAAGCTTATACTCCAGGGAATGTTGTAAGGGGGTTGAAATTTTGAAACAACTTACATGGATATCTTTATACTGAACAACGCGTTTTCAACAAAGGGGAGACCTTATGGATTTTGAAACTTAAAAAAGTTTTTGACTCAGAATTGGCTCAAACTTATTGGAAAGAGTAATTAGGCAATGTAAAGCCAAGAATATCACGATTTTTGAAAAAGATGAACATGGACATCTTTATACTGGACAACGTTTTTTCATTAAATAAGGGAATTACTTTGCTCACCAACCACAAAAGGGATTGGGCTAAATGAGATATTATTGCAAAGCTTACGGTCCGGAGAATGTCATAAAGAGGTTGAAATTTAGAAAAAAATTATATGGACATCTTTAGCCTAGACAAAACATTTTCACAAAAAGGGAAAACCTATGGATTTTGAAAGTGAAAATCTTTTGTTTTTGAATTGGCTCGAACTTATTGATAAGAGTAATAATCCAATGTAAAACCAAAATATCATATTTTTTTGGTAAAATAAACATGGACATCTTAATGCTGGACAACGTTTTTTTACTAAAAAGAAGAACGACCTTCCTCCCCTCCTCCCCAACCAGCAAAAGGATTGGGCTAAATGAGATATTATTGCAAAGCTTACAGACAAGGAGAATGTCATAAAGGGGTTGAAATTAAAAAAAATTGCATGGACATCGTTTGGTTGGACAACACATTTTCACAAAAACAGGGCCCTATGAACTTTGAAAATTGAAAAAAATTTTATCTTCAAATTGGCTCAAATTTATTGGTAAGAGTAATTCGCCAATTTGAAGCCAGAATATCATGTTTTTGGAAAAATGAACATGGACATCTTTATGCTGGACAACTTTTTTTACTGAAAGGAGGAATGATATTTCTCCTTAACCACAAAAAGGATTGGGCTAAATAAGATATAATTGCAAAGCTTGAATTTCAAGGAATGTCATAAAAGGGTTGATTTTTTCAAAAAATAAATAACAAGGACATCTTTATGCTGGACAACGCATTTTCACCAAAAGGGAGGACCCTTCTCCTCAACCACAAAACGGATTGAGCTAAATGGGATATAATTGCAAAGCTTACAGTCTGGAGAATGTTATAAATGGGTTAAAATTTTAAAAAAATAACATGGACATCTTTATATTGACAACATATTTTTACCAAAGATGGAAGAACCTTCCTCCCCAACCACAGAAAAAATTATTATAAATGACATATTATGGGAAACCTTATAGTTCAAGGAGCATCATAAGATGGTTGAAATTAGTAAAAAATTAACATTTTCACCAAAAGAGGGAAAGACGCTTCTCCCCAACTAAAATTAGAGTGGGTAACTGAGGTATCATTGTAAAGTTTACAGTCACGCGAATGGCATAAAAGGGTTATTAAAATACAGCTAGAGTTGTTTAAATATTCTTTAAGCTTAAATAGTACAAATCGCTCATTTCAAGAGGCAGAACTTGAAGACTTCCTCAGTTTTAAATGAGCATGTTATTAGAAGGTTGGAACATCACCAGTTAATACAAAATACTTAAGCTTCTAAAAACATCAAAATACTCCAACTCTACGCATAAAAACCGGTTTTGTACCGCCGTCCTTAGTAAATACTGAATTGAAAAATTCTTTCAACATTAATTAGCTTTTTCAGAATTTTAAATAGCATAATTACCGTCACTTTTTTCAATAGCATAGTTACTGCCACTTCTTTGTATATTGTACAAAAAATGTACAAAATAGTATTGAAATAAGTATTAGTACAAAAATAGGGTGGAGCTCTGGAAACATAACTAGTGCACATAAACAAACTTTCCTACACTTTTGTCAAACGAGCAAATCACACTGTTACTACACAATTTGGCTACTAATGATGGCAGCGAAAAGTCCGAAATTCCATGGTTGATTGTATAACGTACAAAAAGTGTAGGAAAATGTACAAAATAAAACCCCAACTATATAATGTACAAAAATTTTCAGACGCTATATCGGAAATATTGACTTCTTGTATTAAATTGTAAGTACCAATATGTAAAATGGTATCTCCAGCTTTTATAAGCTATGCTTTATGAACAACCAGGAGACCTGCGGAGCTCCGCCTTATTTTGATGTGAGGCTGGGAACATCTTGCAGAAACTTTAATTTTTTATAAATATAATTTATTTTTTTAATTGATAAAACTATATTTGGTTTATATTTTTTTGTATATTACAGTAATACGGGTTGTTTGTTATTAATATGTAATATTATCTAAGATAACGGGTTTATTTGTTATGTCTGTCTTTATTAAGTTTTAAAAGTAATGTATTTTATCATAAAATAATAATAAAAATTTAAAACCTGACTAGAAACCGGAATCTTAGTTTTGTAGTGACCAAAAAAGCACCGGTTTTTAACGATAAAATAACTCCCATATTTCTTCATATAGTTGGTTAGGTCCAACAAGATGATATTAAAGTTTGTTTAAAAATGATTGAAACTGGAAAAACAATAATTTTAGGATAATATCTCGCTACGCTGAGACGATAAAAATTACACTTGATTTATAAATTTTTTTAATAAGAGTGGAGTTTGAGTATTTTGATGTTTTTAGAAACTTAGTATTTTGTATTAACTGGTAATGTTCCAACCTTCTAATAACATGCTCCGGAGCTCCGCTTATTTAAAACTGAGGGAGCTCTTGAGCTCCGCCTCTGAATGAGCGATTTGAAGCTTATTTAAGCTTAAAATACATTTTAAACAACTCTAGCTGTATTTGTAAGACTATTTTTATTGTTTTAAATAAGTTTTGGAAAAAATTTAGTTAAAAGAATTGTGACAAAATAATTAATGCCATCAGTCTTTGATTATTCACGAATTTAGTATAAAAAAGGGCGGAGCTCGGCGGGTTGCTCCGTAGCTTCTAAAAGCGAAGCTCTGCTCCAGAGCTCGGAGCTCCGGAAAACATCACTAGTACTAACAAGTTTTTAAACTTGACTTCTAAGTTAACATAGCCTCTACTTTTACTTCAATTTTACTTCATACTTCATGTCGCTATTGTTACCAAATTCTAGAGTTTATTTTAAGAAAATGGGTCGCCCATTGCTCATAAAGCATAAAGCAAGATAAATTTCTAGGTAAAAACTAAAAATTGTATTGTACGCGTAAACGGTATACTTTAAAAATACGGGTTGTTATATTGGCAATATTTTAAAATTAACTGATTTATTGGTTTTGTCTTTCATTATTGAGTGAGTTTTAAAAGTTTTGTGTGCTTTGTTATAAAATCATATGTACTAAACCGAATAATTTATTATTAAAATAAAAAAATGTAATCTAGAAGTGTTTACAAAATGACACACAAAGTAACGGGTTTTTTAAAAACTTAATAGGGGAAAATTTTATTGTCCAAGATGACATTGATGTGATATGTCAACACTTTTATTTTGATAATAAGTATCAATAAAAAATATATATAGTCTATACAAAAATGATGCGGACTGGCGACAAAACTCAAACTTTGAAATGTTATATATCCATAACGGAGGTTAGAATATGTGCGGGACATATGGGAGCATAGCTTAGACTCTTGGCTATCTTTTAAAAAAGTTAGAAAAAAATGTTTTTCGATGACGTCATCACTACAGCCAATGCGGTAAAGAAACCTGGTCCCAAAAAAAAACAAAAGTTTTTTATTAGTACGAGATAAGAAACGCCGCTTGGTATGCTGTTAAAACATATTTTTCTGAGTTTTTTTCTAAAAGTTTGAGCGAAATCGGCTCGCTCATTTTTTTTATAATGCGTTTAATGCACGCGGTTTTTCGCGAATTTTTGCCACGCTAATACTCTTTGAATTATTTATTTTGTTTTCCTTCCTGCTCGAAGTGTGTACGATATTGATCATATTTATATATTAAATGTATGCCAATTTTTATTCCTTACTTTTGACCTAAACATTTTTTGGAAGGCTAGGAGGGCCTAACACGAATGCCAAAATTTTTTTCAAGACCTTCAAAAATGTAAAATTTATCACATGACGAACTTTGATATATCGTTTGAGTAAAAAAACCTAATATTGCTTACAATAAGCTGTGAAAAATGACAAATTTAAAATTTGAAGCATTCCAAGCCCTTATACTGGCAGTAGCAACTCCGGGGGCATGCTGCCCCCCGAACCCCCCCCCTCCTGACAAGGGGCTCTGCTCCTTGACCCTTTAATTAAAGAGTATTAATTTTTGGCCGAATGACCCGCAGTTCAGCACTGTCGCAAAAATCCTGGCTACGGCCATGACTGATCGCTGTTGTACAGGAAATAATTTCTTCACAGAATAAAGTAGTAAAGTAGATAATATTATGGTTATAAAAACAATTTTATATTATAAAAATAAAAAAAAACAACATTACCCGAACACGGAGATTAATTAAATCTATATCGAAAATATAATTCCATTTTAGGAAACTGACAATAATAATAATAGTTATTATTATTATTATTTACACGTTGGTTAAAAAGGTCAGTTTTTAACGAACCTAATCCTATTGTACAGAAAGAAGTTCTTTATAACGCTTGCGCCACTATTTGTTTTATCATGGTGCATATTTGGTTTAGCCATATTTGCCACATTTTAAAGCCCTACTTGCCTAATCGTGAATTTACGCCTTGCCGACCTTAAACACAAAAAATAACATCTAGTCCTCCGGTTTTTTGATTTAGTGAACGATACGCTAATTATAGGTTCGTTGAGATCTTATATCCCTTTAAATAAGGTGCAGAATAGATTGGTATGCACTGGAAAATCGGAAAGGAGGTGGCTACTCTGAGTAGAATCTGCTACTTTTTAGTCCCGCTTCGTTTGAGTCCCGGAAAAATATCACTGCGAGCTTCGTTTCAGTCCCGCTTCGTTTTAGTCCCGCTTCGTTTTAGTCCCGCTTCGTTTGAGTCCCGCTTCGTTTGAGTCCCGCTTCGTTTTATTCCTGGCGGAAAATACATTCATCAACTTGTATCATTTTCCTGCGTGCAGTCTTTTTGTGCAAAATATTTGCATAATTAAAAACAATCGATTTACTCGCCTAAAGTTCAGCAGGCACAGCCAGCTGTTGTTTTTGTTTTCTTAATCCCCGGATGTTATTTATTACATAACACCAAAGGTGGATAATCTAATAAAGGTATGTCACAGCGGTCTGTAGCAGCGTGCATCATAAAATCCAATTCGGGCCGCACGTCCGGCCAAAAGCCGCACGTCCGGCCACAAGGGAGTTAATTTTGCTGCATTGCGTTCTTATTATTTTTACCATAGTGGTGTGACGTAGCCGACTGCTCTGACAAATATATTATTTACATTTTTCTTGTGTGAATTATTTAAACTTTTATTACGGTCGTAATAAAAGTTTAGATTATCCACCTTTGATGATACCAATAAAATACACGTAAAAATAACAATAAAATACAATACTAAAAATATTCAATTTGTGATTTTCGATTTAGCGTATCCTGAATAATGCACACTTTTTTAAACAAAAAAGAACTTAAGTAATAAAAAAGATTCAAACTTTTTGTCAAATATCTTTTAGCGAGATTCGAATCTATTTATTGCTGTAGTGAAGAGACCAAGTCCAACAAGCCAGAAAGACAGAATCCAAAAAAACTGAACAATTTAATAATTTTAACAGGCTAATATTTATTTCACTTTTCAGCAAAATAATAAGCAAATAGTAAATTTTCTATAAAATAGAAAAAAAGCATAAGCATAGAGAAAAAGCATAAGTCACGAAGTTATACAAAAAAATTTAAAAAATAATTTATGGCATTACTCTTCAATTATGCAATAAATTAAAGATAAATTCTATCAGGGTGAAAACAGATGAGTAGTAAAGTAACCACTCGTTTTTTAAGAAAATATCACATGCAGAGAAACACTTGACGCAACTAAATAATAATTGGTTACATAACCGCTGAAAACATTTTTTTTTAATTTTTCTCGCTCACGGGTTTATTTTTCACTTCTTCCTGGCCGAGAGCGGTTACGCCCTTAATTTTAGCCTGGAAGACTTTAGCTTTAGTTAAGCAATTGAATGAAGAGCTTTGGAGCTCCAAGGGTTGGTCCACAGCTCTTGAAAACGGAGATTCGCTCTGTTTCAGAACATTCCTGATCTCAACTACTAATTTATCTAACCTCCAATATTATTCTACTATATAAAAGGAAGTTTCAGAGTTCTGGAGCTCCGCCCCTTAACCGGTACTCTACATGCCCTTTTCCAATCCTTCTAGACTGTTCGAAACATTTCTAGAACCTGCTTTTACCCGAACATTCCCGGAACATTCCAAGGACGGATTCCCAGTCCCAAAAAAAAAAAAAAAAAAAAAACTCCGCCCCTTAACCGGTACTCTACATGCCCCTGTGCTATGCGTTCTAGAACTGTTCGGAACAGTTCTATAACCGTTCCGAACAGTTCTAGAACAGTTCTAGGACGATTTGCAGTTCTCAAAATCAAAAAATAAATAAAAAACCGCCCCTTACCGGTACTCTACATGCCCCTGTGCTATGCGTTTAGAACTTGTTCGGAACAGTTCTAGAACCTGTTCCGAACAGTTCTAGAACAGTTCTAGGACTGATTTGCAGTCTCAAAATCAAAAAATAAATAAAACTTGAAATGATATTTAAACACATAAAAACAACGGAAATACACAATAAAATCACGTGATAAGGGTTGGAAAAGTTTTCGGTGTTTCAGAAACTTTTATAATGCACCAAAGTACAACTTTCGGCATTTTCAAATGCCGAATTTCTCACAAATTTGGGCAAACTTGAGAAAAAGTACACCGACACCGTCCGAACAGTTCCGAACAGTTCCGAACTTAGAACTGTTTCGTACAATTCCTAAAAGAGTTAGAAGAACCTACGGAGTAGTAATCCGACGATTCAAAAGCCTGTCGGAATTATCCCCCTAACCAGCCCCCACCATCCGGACTAGAACGGGACGTGCGGGGTTCAGGGTGGAGGGGCGGGGTGTAATAATTTTTTGTGAAAACGTTTTTTTGTGAAAACGTTACTGCTTTCTTTCTTTCTTTTAGTTTCTTTTTTCTTTTACTGCTTTCTTTCTTTTTTTTTAATTCTTACTTTTAGTTCTTGCTTTCTTTTAGTTTATATTTTGTAATTTAAATTTTAATACCCATTGGCCTAAGCCTAAGCCAGGTTACAAAGCTTACATTTTGATCTAAAGGTTTATAAACTATTTTAACAGGACAATCTAATTTTCCTACCAAAAATATTATTTGAAGACCGAAAATTTAAACCGCACGCACGCACTTATGGTTGAATTATATCTGGGGCCTATTTCATAAAAAGATATATGAAAGTAAAAAAATATACGCACATAATATTCTCTTCTTTTTTTATTAAAAAAAACTTACGTACCTATCGGAGGAACGTACGGAACATACAGGGAATTTCTTAAACTCAAATCCCAATCTCATTTATATTCTATTAAACTTAAAAAACAAAAGAAAAATAGGAGAGTAATCATTCAACAGCGGAAAACGGAAAACAAACAACCTGCAAGCAAAAGGACTAGGCCCCGGGGCCTATTCATAAAGATTGAGAAAAAACGCATTATCTCTTTTATAAAAATACATACGAACGGGAATACGGAATTTACAGAGAGTATTTCTTAATTCTAACGCAATTTTTTCTTCTATAAAATACAGAAAATTGCGTTCTTATTTCAGCGGTAATTATCATGCATCTTTACTAAATGGCCCCGTGGGTCTATTCATAAAGATTTACGCAATCGTAAATTAATAAACGCATTTAATTTCTTCTATTTTATTAATTAAAAATTACATACGAACGGGAATTTACGGAATTTACAGAGATGTAATTTCTTAAATTTTAAACGCAATTTTATTAATATACTTTTTAATTAAAAAACAAAAGAAAGTGCGTTCTTTTTCGCGGTCGCTGACGGTCGAAAACTAGATTGCCGATATGCGGTTCTGACGTTAAAAAAACAAATAAAATCGCAGAATTTTTTTAATTCCACCTTTTTATAAAGTATACAAAAATTAACCAAATTTAGCCCTTTAAAAGTTTGCATTTGGGTTTCAAATTGAGTAAATTGATAAATAATTATTAAAAAAGGGGTTTTCACCTTTATTATTAACCGCTTTCGTTAAGAATTTTGAATGGTTTTGTTGTTAAATAATCGATTTAATAGTGCAATTATCGGGGTCAGCTAGATTCTACTAGCCTATTATATGTTTTTACAGTTAAATTGATTAACATTAATAATGTACGTGGAAACGGATTTCGTGGAAATATTCCCATCGAAATTTAAATAGGTCGGATTTCAGCGGCGGACTTAAGTTTTTTAATGGATGGCCCGCATAAAGTTTAATCAGTGGATGACGCTTGCTGAAAAGTGAAATAAATATTAGCTGCTTGACCCGGCCTGTTAAAGTTATTAAATTGTTCAGTTTCCTTCTTTCTGGTTTGTCCTTCTATATAAAAAAATTGTTTCTGTTTTTTTATATTATTTTTGTGAAATATCGAATATAATGAAATATATTTTTATTTGTTAGCATATGAAATAAAATTGAATATTGTAAAGTATTTTTCTGATCAAATGGAATTTTTGAACTTACCAAAGTTTTGATTTTGAATTTTTATAGCTATATTTAACCGTAAGCTAAAAAATTCTGCATAATAATAACATTCAAGCTAATTTAAAGTCAGTGTTTATTTTCATGTTGAGTAATTTGTAAGCCATGTGGAGTAATTAATTATGCCTATCAAGGTAGAACACCACAGTTTTAACAATATTTACTTTAAGCTAAACATCAACTTAGATATTAATTTTTGGCGAAAAACAGTATGATACGATCAAATGCTGAGATTATGATGTATTCAACGGTGATAATTGCATCTCTTTCCGGTTGTTTCATTTTGAGCTACACAATTTAAAGGTCAAAAACAGTTTTTGTTCTTTTAAAAAATTTGAAAAGTACAGTTTTTGCTAAAATTTTATGGAAAGTTAATAAAAAATAAGGAACAAATTTTATTGGTAATTTGAAATAAAACGGAATTAAAAATTAAAAAAAAATTGAAAAAATCGAAAAAAAAAAATTTTTAAAAACGCAAATAAATAAATCCTGAATTAGTTTTTTAATTGAATACAATCCAAGGTATTGTTCAGGCTTATAACTAACTAATTCCAAACTTTCCTTAAAATCTGTACATTAATCAATTTTTTCTTTTAATTTTTTGATTTGGCGCCAAAAAACTACAAACTGAACCGTCTTATTTAAATATACATTTTAAGACCATTGACTACGATGCGCATAGTCCAGTGGTTAGAGGTTAGAGTCCAGTGGACTTGTACTCTTCACAACAGCAATAAATAGGTTCGAATCTTGCTAAAAGATATTTGACAAAAAGTTTGAATTTTTTTATAATTAAGTTCTTTTTTGTTTAAAAAGTGTGCATTATTCAGGATACGCTAAATCGAAAATCACAAATTGAATATTTTTAGTATTGTATTTTATTGTTATTTTTACGTGTATTTTATTGGTATCATCAAAGGTGGATAATCTAAACTTTTATTACGACCGTAATAAAAGTTTAAATAATTCACACAAGAAAAATGTAAATAATATATTCGTCAGAGCAGTCGGCTACGTCACACCACTATGGTAAAAATAACAAGAACGCAATGCAGCAAAATTAACTCCCTTGTGGCCGGACGTGCGGCTTTTGGCCGGACGCGCTGGCCGGACGTGCGCGGGGGGGCTTTTGGCCGGACGTGCGGCTTTTGGCCGGACGTGCGGCTTTTGGCCGGACGTGCGGCTTTTGGCCGGACGTGCGGCTTTTGGCCGGACGTGCGGCTTTTGGCCGGACGTGCGGCTTCTGGCCGGACGTGCGGCCCGAATTGGATTTTATGATGCACGCTGCTACAGACTGCTGTGACATACCTTT
>JASAMX010026870.1:0-21676 GCA_030248175.1 Microlaimidae sp. YZB2_3
TTTGTCTACAGTTCCTACGATTATATATAATAAAAAAAAACGTTCGCTTTAAAAAAAGCCCGAATTAATTTTTCTAAAACCACTAATGCAAAAATTAATAAAAAACTAAAAATATCAAAAAAGTCAAAAAGTCAAAAAATCAAAAAGTTAAAATCTTAAAAAACTGTAACTAAAAAGTTTTATATACAATACTGATACATAATCATAAACACATGCATAAACGCCCCTGAATAATATTTTTATGCAATCCTTTCGGGTACTTTTTTCCGCCTTGCGCACGGTGGTTTTTTGCCTTTGCCACGGGTGTTTTTTTTTCGTAAACCAATAAAAACATAAAAATCCACCAATTTTTTTTAAAACAAACCAAAAAAAAGATCGCGGATAACATGGATCATTTTTAAGTTAAAATTAGGGTTAAGAAATTACGTAAATAAATTAATCTCTTTATATCTCTCATAAATTCGCTTATTGAATATTTTTACGAATTTAAATAGTCTTCCGTTACGTCTTACGAATTCTTATTTTTAAGTAATTTGCATAAAATACTTGAGGTTTAAATTTTTAGAATAACGTAAAGCTAAAAAGCATTTTAAAATAGACAAGCAATTAATTTAATATAAATGTAGATAGAATATTTTTATATCAAATATTTCAGTATTACTATAATACGCTAATACTCCAGGATATGACAATTTTAATGTTGATACTATTTATTTATGTTTTTAGGATATCCAATAAACTACATGGTTTTTTCATTCCTAGCGTACATGTTAAAAAGGTGGAACAGATTAATTCTGACTGGTAACTTATTGGCAATAATTCCACTAGTTTTTTTTGTGTAAGTGTGGATTTAGAACTTTTTTGCATAAATGCTCAGTTTCGATTATAGTTTAGACAAAAAACCCTGTTTTTTTTTGAAAAAATGTACGCAAATTCGAATGTAAAAGGAATATTGACTTTATGTAATATGCTTGCAATTGTTTAAAGATTTTTTAAAGCATCATGATTTAAAATTATTTATTTAAAGCTGTTACAGATTTTCAAAAGAGAGCCCTCGTTGGTTAATTCAGCAAGGCAAAAAGAAGGAAGCAACTGAAGTCCTACATTCAGTGGCTAGATGGAATAAACAACCAATCGATGACAAAGGTGATTTAGATAATTTAAAAAATCATTACAGCTTATTTAAAAATATAGGCAGATCTTATAAGAATAGTATGTCTGTTTATGCCACCAAAAAATAACTAGTAAGGTGCTTTATTATACATGGGAGGCTTTTGTGTGATTTAGGAATGATGCTAGAAACTTAGATTCTAGAAATTTTAAAATTAAGTGGGCAGCTTAATTAAAGTTAAATTCTGTATTCCAAGCAAGGCCAAAGCATAAACCTATAAATTCTACAGTGGTTAAAAATAAAGCTTCCAATCAACCTAATTCTATAGTAAAAATAAAACTCGTCAGATGTCGTCTAAATAATTCCTTTATAAAGGCCGTGAGGTGCCGCTTTCCCTAAGCGCAAATTTGTATTAGCCATATTTGTGTCTGCATTTAAAAATGCTTTTTTTGTAAACAACCAGCAGAAACCTGACGACTGTGAGCGCTACAATAATAATTGCTACTACTTCTTTGTGATTGTGATTATTTACAAAAACTTTTGACAATTTATAGCTATAGAAAAGGAGGTAATTCACAATTGTAACATCCTAAGTACAGCATGCTTATGAATCAATGAATCAATAAATAAGCTTTATTGAAATATATTAAGTATTGTGTTTGAAGTCTTGGTTCGCTACACAACTTTGCTTTGGTGTAAGTGTACATGGTGTACTAAATACACTTCAGGTGTTATTGCATTGTGCAAACATTAATAAATAAATAAGTATAAATACTAAATCATTCATTATTTTTAATATTATTCTGCAAAGACAGTACATTTTTGTCAATAAAGTATCAAAATACTAGCGCTAATCAAAATCGCTTGATTATCAAGAATTTCTTGTATTTTTTTATACTGTATATTAAAAAAATTTGTTTTAGATCTTCAAAAAATGATTGAAGAAGAAACTAAATCTCTAAAAAAGTCAAGAGCTACTAAACGAAGTTTTTGGCATCTTTTTTATACCAGACAATTGGCTCTACATACTTCTGTTCTCGTGTTTGGCTGGTACGTGGGCTTTTATATGTGTGGGAAAAAATGGCTAATAAATTTGAAATTAATAAAGCTAGAAAATAAAACTATTAACCTCGCGGTTTTCAACCTGATTTATAAACAAAAAAAATGTTTTCGACTCATTTTTAAAGTGCGGTTGGAATTATTGTAATATAAATTTCTAACAAAAGCCGAAACATTAAAAAAGTATATATTAAATACTAAATGGGGTAGTAGAATTACTGCCATCTCAAATTCCTCGCGTAGATAAGGTTTTTGTATGTTTAAAAAACTGTTAATACGACGGTGTTAATTGAGTCATACATCACCGATATTTTAGATATATAATATTATGTAAGCGGCGCAGTGACCACAAAAGCTGTTTTTATGAAAATGAAATCTTGTATCGCAAGTTAAAAATTTTCTATTTACATTTTGGTTTTTGTGTAAATAAAAATATACCGTTGTATAAATGGGTTTTTAGAACTAAATACCCAGATATAAGTCTGAAAAAGAACTTGAAAATTTTAGATCTAACATAAGGTGACTTTGTTAAAAGCACATTATTCCAGTTTACAAAAAATCAAAAAATATAGCTACAAAATTCGTTTTTTAAGATTTTTCTATTTCTTTTTCTGCAGTATTGTGAAAGACGTTTTCGCGTTTGTTAACACAAAAATATATTTTTAAATACTATGTGATATAACTTCAGCAAAGACTTTTGTTACCGCGGTGAGGTTTATCTATTAGAATGGATAGACGAAAATACCATCACCGTGAAACACATGTTTCACGCGGTGGTACGAAGATTTCACCGTTGTAACTGGGGAAAAGGCGATAACGGGAACGGGTTAAATGCTTTAATTAATTGACAAGTACAAAAAAAATTGAAAATATGACCGGTGGTTTTTAGAATTAAGTCAGAAAATAGTAAAAACAAAAACTGAATTACAATTTTGAAAAATTTAGAATTAAAAATCGGCAATAAAATAATGTTTTATAGGTTTACGACATCGTTTATTTCTTACGGAATAATTTTTGGAATAGAAAAATTAGCCGGGAATCTTTATACAAATGTGCTTATATATGGGGTAATACGGTAAGTTCATTATATTGATTTTCAAAATTTTTTTTAAGACATTAAAATTACCCAACTTTTTTTTAGCATATATCCAAAAATATATTATTTTGATCATTAGACATAATATTAGCAAGCGTCATTTTTTATCATAATATAAAACTTTAAACGCAAGGGATCAAAAAATTTGATGCTTCTTCAGTGACTTAGCATTTTTCGTCGAAAACTTTTTAGCTTTAGACTCTTTAAACTCTTTAAATTTTATTATTTTAACTGAACCTTTTATTATTATTTTTAAACAAATAAACACACGAATTAAATAAATAAACACTCTTATTAAACAAATATATGATTTTTATGTGCTTATTTTATTACAAAGGTTTATAATCTAAATTACGTCTAAAATTTCTTGTTTTGCAAATCTTTTTATAAATTGCCTTATTTGTTAGTTAACCGTTTTAATTGCGGGTTGTATTATTCAAATGTCTGTATTTTTTTGTTGTAATTGAAGTATGTTAAATAACTGTAAAAATTATGTATTAAATTTTAAAAATTATATATTTTAAAACCACTTATTTTAAGCTATGCATTAAGCCTCGGAATTTTTACTTTGGACGCCACAATAAAAAATTTTGGAAGAAAAACATTACATTTATTAGGCGGTATTGTGGTATCGGGATCTTGTCTTGCTGTTACCATTATTTTGCTAACAGGTAAATTAAAAAAGGAAGAAAATCAAACAAAGCCCCAATTTTGCCATGGAATTTTTGATTTTTGTTTCTGCCACGTAGCATCAGACTTAACTGATACATGGACACTAATCCTAAAATTGTCATACAATCAATGTTCACATCAAAACAGTAGACAAAAAAGTATGTGGGCGCAGTCGCTTTCATCGTTGGTTAAAATTTGGCGCACTTTGACTGCCGGTGTCAAGGAATATTCTTTCCCCCCTAAAAATTTTTCCCCCCGGAAAAACTATCCTGGGATAGTTTTCCCCCCAGAAAAACTATCCCCGGATATTCTTTCCCCCCTCGGTAAATTCTTTCCGCGGGGGAAAGAGTATACCGGGATAGATTTTCCCCCATGCTTTTTAATTTTAAAATCATATAAACTTAGAATTTTTAAAAATAATTTGAATAGCTGTACCTTTATTAGCTCAAATAACAATTTTTCTGTAATAAATTCCATTTAAACATGTTTACTCACGATTCTAATTTTGTTTGTAATTTTCTATTTTAGCGTTATAATCAGAGGGAAAGTTTTTACCGGTATATTCTTTCCCCCCTTCAAAAATTTGCATAAAGTTTATAATATTAATTCTTCGCATTCTTCAAAAACACTTCATTAAATTAAAATTATTATTTTGTTATTATGATACTTTCGTAAATTCATAAAATTATTGAAATAAAACCCATGAAATACCTTTACCATTTTAAACCTTAGTTTCCCTAAGCAGCCTAAGCAAAACCTTAAAACCAAGAGGGGGGAAAGAATATAAAAAACAATATAAAAAAGAGGGGGAAAGAATATCCCGGTTTTTAACCGGGATAGTCTTTCCGGGGGAAAAGAATTTACTGAGGGGAGAAAGAAATAACCGGTGTTTTAGCGGGATGGTTTTTCCGGGGGAAAATTATCCCGGCTTTTTACCGGGATAGATCTTCCGGGGGGAAAAAAGAAGGGGGAAAGATATCCCGCGACACCCCTATAATATCAAATGTTAATAATACCTAACACAGTTCTCAGATATTGTTTAAAATTTAAGGACCGGAACACGTTGACAAATAGTTTTATTCAGTCGATAATTTTCAATAAGAGTATTGTGAAATCGTCGATTTAATATCAACCACAATTTTTTTGAATACAAAATTTAAGTAACAAACTTTCGCTATTACGTAAAAACTTATATTGTTTTTGATTAAAAGTTTCACTCTTCTGAATAGGGTTAAAAATCGAATTTTTTTTTTATCAACTTTGGTTTGTGATATTAAAAACATACCACCCCTTGTTTTGCTTTTTGTAAATTTGGTTGAGAACCCAATTTGAACCATGCTATTATTTTACAAACTTTAGTGTGATAACTTAACATATCACTTTTTTTGCACAGGTTTCTAAGTTCAGTGGCAAATTTTCGTTCGATTATCAAAAATTTCAGTGGCAAATTTCGCTTCGATTTCTGAAAACATACTTTATTTCTTATGTTTTTGGGATCAAATATTTCAAACTGTTTTTTTAAAATTATCTAAAGCAAATTATCATGTTGGGATTTGTTGATATACTTTTACTTGATAAATTTTTAACAGATCAGAAAAATTATAATATTCTGAGAAAGCTTGGAACGCGAAATATTTTTAAAATTGGTTTTACCAGTAAACCAAGGCTAATCACAAACCCGATCATTTAGAGGATTGCAGTCCTAAGCAACATTCGGCTTATTCATGGTTCAATTCTGAATATAATATTAACCATTAAATATGCTCTTAGAATAGAGCAGGAAAAAGGGGTGATTTTCTCCAGGACTATGTATAGACAAAAAATATGTGGATTAGTCCAAGGTGGACGCATGTGGACTGCAATAAATTAACATCTGGCATCTGCCAAAAATATCGACCATTATGGTAATGATTTTTTAAAATCGGTGAACCTATTACACAACTCAGTTGTAGTCCTCCTGTAGTCGGAGAATATGACAATTGCAAAAAAATGCTCACAGCAATTTTTGATCATCGCAAAGTTGCCACTTTTTTTAAAGAGAAAAACAATACTATAAATTTGAAAAAGTGCCAACAACAAAAACAATAATAGAGATGTATATAATTAATTTATTTAGGAGAGCAGGAGACGTACATCATGGCGCAAGCGGTTCGTTATATTACACTAGTGGGATCTTGCATGTTGAGCTGCTGGTGGATTGTGATCTACTTGTTCTCTGTGGAGTTGTACCCGACACCGATAAGGAATCTGGCTAACAGTTTTGGCTCCATATTTGCACGTATAGGTGCCATTGTTTCACCCCAGCTGCTTTATTTGGTATCGTTTTTTGGTGTTAAAATAATTAGAATTATAAAGGAACTGCATCTAGGTTGTGCAGCTGCTCCGTAAATAAGAAATGACAGCCGTAACCGATAAAAAAAATGTATTTAGTATTTTTTACAATAAGCCATTGCTGGAAAAGCTGTGTCGAACGTCAAATATAATCCAACAATAAATATAAATTTAACATCGAGATGGCAACTTGCCACCGCGTCTTTGGTCGGTCCACAACCTGTCACTAGTGACACCGTAGCCTGGTTCACATTTTGTTAAAAGTGTCCAATCCAAAGGACAGTTTTTAGGCCATATATTTTGTTCAAAGGACAAATTTCAAAGGACAGTTTAAAAAAAAATCCAAAGAACAATTTTTAAAAAGCCAAAAATGTCTTTTAGACAATCCAAAGGTAATCTTTTGACAATCGAAAGCTGTCCTTTAGCCAGTCCAAAGCTTTCGCTTAGACAATCCAAAATTTTTCTTTGGACAATACAAAGTTGTCCTTTGGACAATCCAAAGTCGTCCTTTGGACAATTCAAAAGTGTTTTTGGACAGCCAAAACAAAGCTGATTATTCCAAGTTGCGTTTTGGACACTTTTGGACACTTTGGACTTCTGTTGGACACTTTGGACCTTCCTTTGAAAACTTTAGATTGTTATCGGAACACTTTAGACGTCCTTCGACTGTATTTAAAGAAACGTTTGCTCTCCATCCAAAGAACAGATTTTTTTGATATTAAATTCAGCTTTTGGCTGT
The DNA here is from genome assembly GCA_030248175.1 of Microlaimidae sp. YZB2_3. Classification (NCBI taxonomy): domain Eukaryota; kingdom Metazoa; phylum Nematoda; class Chromadorea; order Desmodorida; family Microlaimidae; species Microlaimidae sp. YZB2_3. Next base: position 7,009 of record JASAMX010026870.1, read on the forward strand.
GGATTTTCACCCCGCCCTGAAAAGGTGGTACCTGGCGGATTTTTGAGCAATTGCTTTGAAAGCTGGCTATTCGATCAGGGTAATGAACCCAGCGTAATATTAACAACATAACCTGCAAAAAACGGTTTATCTGGCGAGGGCCTTGGAAAATCAAGATGCACCCCATGGTTCACTACAAAATCTTTTTTAAGTTAAAATAGCTTTTTAACAAATAACAATCATTGCGCAAAAAATTCACTAAGAATCATTGCCAAAAAAATTGGCTGTGTAAAACCATGATTTGTGGAATTGAAGAATCAAAGCAAAAAACTTTGGTTAAATTTCTGTTTTCAAAGAAAGGATTAAAATACACTTTTTTTAAAAGGTAGAAAGATTTTTAGGTTAAATTCAGTTTTTGGTTGGGGAATTTAACCCCACACCCCAAATGGTGGTGGAACCTGGCGAATCTTAAAGCGATTGTCTTTACAGCTGACTTTTGGATGAGAGTAATGAACCCAGCGAAGCATTAACAACATAAGTTGCTAAAAAACATTTTAGCTTGTGAGGGCCTTGAGGGCCTCAGAAAATCTTGAGGATCCTCCAGATACCACCTTTGGGTGTGCGGGGTGAAAGTCTCCACCCGAAATGTAAATTTAACCTAAAAAATCCGGTGGGGAACTATAGGGTGCATCCTTAGTTTTTTAAGGCCCTCGCTAGCTGACACGTTTTGAGCAACTTATTTTGTTTATGTTTCGTTGGGTTGATTACATTGATCTCTAAAAGTCAGCTCTAAAGGAAAAATAAAAAAAAATATTGTGTTGCTGACACAAAAAACTAATATTTGGAAAAAAACCAAATGTTTTGTTGTGCACTTGGACTTAAATATAATTGATTGACTTTAATAGTATTCGTGTAGACAAATAAAAATCTTCTAATTTTTTAAAATTAATTAAATTAAATATTTCAACCAAAAGTTACCGAAATTCCAAAATCTCAATTGCATGCTTATAGTTTATGTTCCAGCTCAAAGACGGCCTTTTTAATTTAAATTGTATTGTGTAGTAAATAGATTTTTTTATTTACAGTGAAAAAGTGACAAATATTTTTAAATTTTTTTTTTCAAAAATAAAATTTTAACGATTACTAGAAGACTGCATGCTCATTATTTACTTAGTTTATTAGAAACACATTTAATAAATACTGATTTTACAATTCAAACCGTAAAATTGAAAAGAAGTATTTTAGTCAAAAACCTGGGCACCAACTGGTTTTTTGGCGTTTACGATTTTGTCAATTATTGACGTTGTTCTCATTCAAACTTTTCTGCCAGAAACGAAATCTTCCGTTCTTCCTGAACAGATGCCAGACAAGTCAGAGAGGATTTTTCAGGTAGATTTATTGATATATAAATTAAAATCCTAAGTTTGGGTGACCTCGTAAACAAACCTTCCGTCGGCTCCGCAAAGAAATAAAAGATAAAAATAAATGAGCGGGGATTTATAAAATGTTTTGACAATTTACGTACAATGTTGTAAGTGATCGCTAGTTAAAAATAAAGAAAATAAAAAAAACACAAAAAAACTTTGTTTTTATACAAGATTCCTTTTGTGAAATTCCTTACATTTTATGAGCAGTGTATTTACCTAAACATTTTTTAAAACCCCAGTTTTTGCTTTAGTTATATATGAAATTATTTATACCAAAAATCTTTAAAATAAGTTATATATTTTTGTTTATACTACAAAAATTAAGAAATTTGAAATATTGTAATTTATTTTCAATTATATATTTTTATTTTTAAGTAGCAAAGTTCAATAATCGAAAAAAGTGACGTTCTTGTGTATGAAGAATAACGACCAGTATTTAAATGTATAGAAAGGTCTTGAAAAAAATATTGCTTGTAAAAAAATGTGAGATAAAAACGGACACCAAAAATGTCTTGCGAGAAAAAAGTTTTTATCAAAAAAACATAAAAAATAATAGTTTATCATGCAAAAATTCAATAAACCATATAATAAATTAAATGATAATTTCTAAATCCATTAATAAATGTGCATCACCTCCAATTTGACTCTTACATTTTAACCGGTACTCTACATGCCCCTGTGCTATGCGTTCTAGAACTGTTCGGAACAGTTCTAGAACCTGTTCCGAACAGTTCTAGAACAGTTCTAGGACTGATTTGCAGTTCTCAAAATCAAAAAATAAATAAAACTCCGCAAATGATATTTAAACACATAAAACAACGAAAATACACAATAAAATCACGTGATAAGTGTTGGAAAATGTTTCGGTGACTTTTATAATGCACCAAAGTACAACTTCGGCATTTTCAAATGCCGAATTTTTCACAAATTTGGGCAAACTGGAAAATACACCGACACCGTCCGAACAGTTCCGAACAGTTCCGAACTTAGAACTGTTCCGAACAGTTCTAAAACGAGTTAGAACTTCCGAGTTAGAACTGTTCCGAACAGTTCTAAAACTGTTCGGAACAGTTCTAGAACCTGTTCCGAACAGTTCTAGAACTGGACCGGTTGAGTACGGGTTAAGTGTAACGTTTTTTTAATTGTAAAATCTAGGAGACGAATTGAAAGTAGATGCAAGTTTTATTATTGAATTCATGAATCATTTTTCAGTTTATTCTGTGGTGCATTGAATTTTTGTATTATAGTTTCTTCTTTTTATGTTGTTAATTTTTAGATTTATTGTTTTTCGTAAGTTTATGGTATATTTTATGGTTCGGTTTTATTCCGCCAATTTTTTACTTATGTCATTATGCAAAATCTTCTTCAAGACTTTTATTTACATTTTTTGTAATGTACATAAATAAAGGTGTCGATGATTTCCGGCTTAATTCTTCATAAATTTGTGTGCGAAAATAACGATGGTATTTACATATCGTGTATTAATGGAAAAGACCCATAAATATGGATCGGACACGCACATAAATAAATTATGTGGCTAGTATAAAAAAATGCATGGCACACGTAACAGCTCCAATAAAAATTGTGTGGTTATTAATTTTAAATAATAATTAGAACACAAAATGTTTTTAAATTTTGCCAATTTACAAACAATTCAAAAATAGCGCAGTTTACCTATAAAAATAAAATTTGTGTTATAAAAAAATTTAGTGGACAAAAAAGCTGTTAAAAGCTATCTAATTTAAATAATAAACAGGTTTTGTTTAAAATGTTATATCAATTGTTGTTGTTTGATTTAATATAGCAAATCATCGAAATTAGCTATTTGTAATCTGCCCTTATTAACAAACGATTTAATACGCCAGTCACCCTATCAATATAAAATCATTCTTCTTGATTTTTCTTTTAGTAATTTTTTTTTCTAGATTATACCCCAAACAAATAACTTGCAGATTTAAAAAAATTAATTAAAACCATAATATTTTAATTTCTTTTAATATTCAATAAATTATCAATTTTTTTGCTAAGTTTGGTTTTTCCATAAATTTAGTTTGGGGTTAGATTTATGGGTTTCCCTTAGGCTTAGGTTTTTGCGATTTATACTTGCGGCTCATAGTTCCTCACTTAAGGCTCTAAGTTTCCTATTTTTGGTTTCTAGTCTTTAATAAGGGACTAAATGTATTATAGAATTTGTTTGTTGACAAAAATCAACACAAGAAGAATATAAAATTATCAGGAGAATATGGAGAAGAAGAACACAAATCACTTAATAATCCAAATACCACTGAAACCTAGAAACAAGAATAAAAAGACAAAAATATTTTGGTCCTTTCTGAAATTTCATCGTCCCACATCAACAAGAACAACATGACTACTGAAATACAACTGATGCAAAATAGCTTGTATATTTTGGTTGTTAGTTTTAGCAGTCCATATACACTCACAATTTTTGGTAGCCCACTAAACTTAAGTGCAATGTCTAGAAGAATATTTCCATTTTAATTCTGTAATAATTCTTTTTATCTGATCTAATAGACAATTTACAGTTAGGTGAGATTAAAGGGTATATTATTATGTGTTAATATTTTATGTTTTAACTTTTACTTTCAAACGAGTAAAAGATTTTCATTTCTTATACCATAATTAAATTAGTGTTTAGATTAGAGCCTGAATTAAACACTGTTTTGTACAAATTAATTCTTTTATTTGAATGAATGAAATGAATGAAAAGTCCTTTATTAATACTGTTCAAACATTTATAAGAAAAAGAAAAGATAATTTGTAATAATTATAATAATAATTTTTGTGTTTAAGTTCCTATGAGCAAAAGTACCACTAGCATGTCTTCGAAAAATCCTTTTTACGGTTTTCGAGTTTCCCTGTTCTCTTCGGTGGAAGAGTTACAGAATAATTTTCCCAAGCCTGTAAGACCGGACTCTTACACAGTTATTCCTCAATCAAAACACTTTAGAGGAAGAGTTTTATTATACAGTGGCCAATACTTAATAAAAGTCAAGTTTCTAAATCATCGTCCCTTAATTCGAGTTGCCCTGTGAGTAAAACAGCAGTTTCTTTGTCAGAAAATAATAATAAATCTTTATCAAGATCGTCCTATAAGTGCACAGAATTCGGATACTGCTATCCCAGTCGCTGTGTCGTTAGGTTTTCCAAAACTTAACATCCCCACAAGAAAATGTTACGAGAAAAAAACAAGCTTTACATATGCCCAAAACGCCATAGTTTGTAGGTATATTATGTAATAGTTTTATTTTATGTTAGTTTTATAGTCATAATAGTCGGTATGGCCCGACTCGCTCCCGCCGACTCGCTCCCGGCCCAACTCGCTCCCAGCCCGACTCGCTCCCAGCCCAACTCGCTCCCAGCCCAACTCGCTCCCAGCCCGACTCGCTCCCAGCCCGACTCGCTCCCAGCCCGACTCGCTCCCGGCCCAACTCGCTCCCAGCCCGACTCGCTCCCAGCCCAACTCGCTCCCAGCCCGACTCGCTCCCAGCCCAACTCGCTCCCGGCCCGACTCGCTCCCAGCCCGACTCGCTCCCAGCCCAACTCGCTCCCAGCCCGACTCGCTCCCAGCCCGACTCGCTCCCAGCCCGACTCGCTCCCGTTTAAAACTGTAAACGCATTTTTATAACAGAATATTAGTTTAGTAAAAAATGTACATATGACACAAACTTATATAACAAAAGGAAGATGGATTTGATGCAATGCGTGATGCAGTGTATTATTAGAAAAAAAACCCCCCACCCCCCCCCACCATTATGCTTTATCGCACAGTAAAGACGCTTAGGCTTAGGCTTATGCTGAGGCTTAGGCTTAGGCTTAGGCTTAGGAAACCCCATCTTCCTTTTGTTATATAATTTTGTGTCATATGTACATTTTTTACTAAACTAATATTCTGTTATAAAAATGCCTCGCTCCCAGCCCGACTCGCTCCCAGCCCAACTCGCTCCCGGCCCGACTCGCTCCCAGCCCAACAAGCTCCCAGCCCAACTGGGTCCCAGCCCGACTCGCTCCCAGCCCGACTCGCTCCCAGCCCGACTCGCTCCCGTTTAAAACTGTAAACGCATTTTTATAACAGAATATTAGTTTAGTAAAAAATGTACATATGACACAAACTTATATAACAAAAGGAAGATGGATTTGATGCAATGCGTGATGCAGTGTATTATTAGACATTATGCTTTATCGCACAGTAAAGAGGCTTAGGCTTAGGCTTAGGCTGAGGCTTAGGCTTAGGCTTAGGCTTAGGCTTAGGAAAATCCATCTTCCTTTTGTTATATAATTTTGTGTCATATGTACATTTTTTACTAAACTAATATTCTGTTATAAAAATGCGTTTACAGTTTTAAACGGGAGCGAGTCGGGCTGGGAGCGAGTCGGGCTGGGAGCGAGTTGGGCTGGGAGCGAGTTGGGCTGGGAGCGAGTTGGGCTGGGAGCGAGTCGGGCTGGGAGCGAGTTGGGCTGGGAGCGAGTCGGGCCGGGAGCGAGTTGGGCTGGGAGCGAGTTGGGCTGGGAGCGAGTTGGGCTGGGAGCGAGTTGGGCTGGGAGCGAGTTGGGCCGGGAGCGAGTCGGCGGGAGCGAGTCGTGGGCAACCCTTTTATAGTAGTGTTTTGTTAAAAATTGTAATTGTCTTATCATTATTGCATATAAGTTTTGCACTACATTTATCTTCTATGCTTTGTTTGTTGTATAATTTTATATTTTATTTTTATTTTTATTTAGTAAATTAAGTTTGTTCTATAAATAATCAGCTCATGTGAGCATTTCAATATAATACAAAATATCATATTTTTCAATACATAACTGTATTACACAAATAAGGTTATTTAAAATAAGCATGTTTTAATAAAAGTTTGATTAGTAGGTAATAAAGGGAAGGAAGCACAAGAGCTTTAAAGCTACTTAATGTGCCTGTCGAATTTAGTTATGTTCTTAAAATTTATATTCTTGATTTTATTTATGAAGTTTTGTAGCGTTTTTGAGATGACAACATTTTCAGACAGACTATTCCAATATCTTGCTGCTCTGTTGAAAAATGAGTAATACAAAATATTTTTCTTAGCCGTAGGTATAGCCGTAGCGTTTTTGAGATGACAACATTTTCAGACAGACTATATGCTTATCAATATTTATTATTATTATGATTTAAAAAAAAACTGAAGTATTCTTTCTAATAAACATGAACGAAATCAGATACCCTAAAGTTCATTAGATGCCGGTTTATTAAAATGAAAAAATATGTTTAAAAAACTGAGTGATTAAAATCAATAAGTTTCATAGCATTAATGTTTCAATTTTGCAGTTATACTGCCATATTAATTTTTTTTTATTGGGAAAAAAGGTAGAAACATCCTAATAAAATATCAATTCACGGTCGTCAATAACCTCCCATTTAAACAGAAATTGTTGAGTGTTCATGATCTTGACAGTATTATAACGCTATAAAATCACTGTCAGCTAATCAGCGCTTGGGGAAAATATTCTCACTAAATGTAAAGATTTCGAATTTCTAGCTCCTCCCATTCTCATTCCGGCGGAACATAACACATTCTCAAATCACGAATAGTACCCGCTATGGAGGAAAAATTGCTTAAGATTCTAACGTGTTAACGTGTTATTAGACGTGTTATTAAACAGTATGTCTTCTGCAATATACCATTGTCAATTGAAACTAACTATAAAACCAAAACAAGATTTCAAATGTTCAAATCTTTTCTGTTACATTATTTTATGTAATTATTCAGGACTTCGGTGAAGTCAGATGGTTGCACTTTATAACTCCTGAAGTTGAGCGCAAGTTATTTTTGGCTAGCTTTAAGCGAGAAAAATAAATATCAACTTTATTATCTGTGTTTATCTTTGTAAATTCAATATTGATTTCAATAAATAAACATTTAGCATGTAAATTGACTTAGTACTTAGTACGATGGATTTGATGGGCGGAACTGCAGGAACACCAGAACACCGGAACCGGAATTAAGATTTTCCATAATTCCGGAATAGGAACATAAACCAGAATTCCTAATTTCACCCGAAACATTCGGAACCGGAACTGCCTATTAAAATGCAGAAACACCGGAACACCAGAACCGGAACCTGAATTGAGATTTTTTAAAATTCCGGAATAGGAACCGGAACCAAAATTTCAAATTTCGCCCGGATCATCCAAAACCCGGAACCGAAACTGCCCATCACACTGCGGAACCCCCGAAACACTGGAACTTGATCCAGAACCGGAATTGAAATTTTCCAAAAATCCAGAATAGGAACCGGAACTGGAATTCCGAATTTCACCCGAAACATCCAGAAGCCGGAACCCGGAGTGCCCATCACTTAAAGATACTTTTTCCCAATGGCTAATAATAAGTCGCAGTTTTAAATCTTACTGATTAATTTTTCTATATTGTAAGTTTATCGACTTTAGTTTAACTTAATTTAACTGGAAATTTGCATATTTAATATAACGGTTTATAAAATAAATAAAACGCATAAACAAAATATGTTCTACAAACAAAGGCGGCAAGTTTTTTTGACATTTTGCTTGATTTCTGGCGAAAAAGACCAGTAAAATATCTCTTTTCTCTGAATTTGCATAAACGTGGAGTGCTCTGTTCTTTTCTGGACTACAAATATTCTATATTCTTTCTATAAAAACACAATGCTCCAGTGAAGCCGTATCTTAGCAAAAACCTAAAAAAACTAACACTTTGCGTTCAAACTTAAAAAAGATATTTTCGTGGTGAAAACCTTTTAAAATTACTCAACTTATGAAGTACGTAATACGCTGTCCACTATGCGGACGCTAACGGCGGTGTAGCGTTAGCTAATTCATCGCGACGGTCGTTTTTATTTTTCTGTCTGTAAAATAACTACTTTATAACCCGATGAATCCTGATCATTCAATGGATTTTGGATTATTTTTATTACCAATGGGCATAGCCTGATTTATTCATTTTTTTCTGTTACAAGTAGCCCGTGTCAGCCATACGGCTGACAAATAATTTTTTTAATTTTTTATATTTTAATAATTTTTCCCGCATTTTTTATATTCATTTACTATTTTTTTTTTCAAAATTCAACCCTTTTATGCCATTCCCGTGACTGTAAGCTTTACAGTGATACCTAGTTACCCATTCTAATTTTTGTTGGGAAGAAGGGTGTTTCCCTCTTTTGGTGAAAATATGTTATCCAGCATAAAGATGTTGGTGTTATTTTTTTTACTAATTTCAACCACCTTATGATGCTCCCTGAATTATAAGGTTTCCCATAATATCTCATTTATCCTAATTTTTTCTGTGGTTGGGGTGGAAGGTTCTTCTATCTTTGGTAAAAATATGTTGTGGAATATAAAGATGTCCATGGTATTTTTTTTAAATTTTAACATTCTGACATTTTGCAGACTGTAAACTTTGCAATGATACCTCATTTAGCCCAATTCGTTTTGTGGTTGAGGAGAAGGGTCCTCCCTTTTGGTGAAAATGCGTTGTCCAGCATAAAGATGTCCTTGTTATTTATTTTTTGAAAAAATTCAACCCTTTTATGACATTCCTTGAAATTGAAGCTTTGCAATGATATCTAATTTAGCCCAAGCCATTTTGTGGTTAAGGAAAAAGGTCATTCCTCCTTTTAGTGAAAAAACGTTGTTCAGCATTAAGATGTTCATGTTCATTTTTTAAAAAACATGATATTTTGGCTTTACATTGGCAAATTACTCTTAGCAATAAGTTTGAACCAATTCGAAGATAAAAAATTTTTCAACTTTCAAAGTCCATGGGGCCCTGTTTTTGTGAAAATGTTTTGTCAGACCAAAAGATGTCCATACGATTTTTTTTAAAATTTCAATCCCTTTATGACATTTCCCTGTCTGTATGTTTTGCAACGATATCTCATTTAGCCCTATTTTTCGCTGGTTGAAAAGGAAGGTTGTTCCTCTTTTTAGTGAAAAAACGTTGTCCAGCATTAAGATGTCCATGTTAATCTTACTAAAACACATGAAATTTTGGTTTTACATTGGCTATTTACTCTTATCAATAAGTTCGAGCCAATTTAAAGACAAAAAATTTTCGATTTCCAAAATCCATAGGTTCCCTTTTTTGTGAAAATGTTTTGTCCAGCACAAAGATGTCCTTGTTATTTATTTTTTGAAAAAATTCAACCCTTTTATGACATTCCTTGAAATTGAAGCTTTGCAATGATATCTAATTTAGCCCAAGCCATTTTGTGGTTAAGGAAAAAGGTCATATATTGGATTGAAGCTTTCTTGTGTAATCGTACACAAAAGGTTGTAATTGAAGATAGCTGTTTAAGCTCCTGTAAAGTTATCTCTGGGGTGCCTCAAGGATCGGAGTTAGGTCCGTTACTCTTTTTGATTTTTATTACTGACCTTCCCTACAAAGTTTTAAATGTAGAACGTAAACTCTTTGCCGATGATATCAAAATATACCATATATTTAGAACTCAAAATGAAGACAATAAAATCCTACAAAAAAGTTTAGATAAGCTCATTGCTTGGACAAACAAATGGCAACTTAGGATCACACAGAAGAAGTGTTGTATCGTTTACATGGGTCGTAAAAATCCAAAACTACCTGTTTTTGTAAATCAAACCCAGCTATCTGAAAACATTAAAGCCCGCGATCTTGGTGTTCAAATTTCTAATACCCTTAAATTTTCTAGTCATTGTAGTTTTATAGCAAAATCAACATTTAAAACTTTAAATGTAATTTTTAGATGTTTTAAAACAAAAAATGTTAGTGCTTTGGTAACTGCGTTTAAGACATACATAAGGCCAATACTGGAATACTGCAATCCAGTTTGGTCTCCTTTTCTTTTAAAAGATATTGATTGCATTGAACAAGTGCAACGAACTTTTACTCGTCATTTATTTGCTAGATGTGATCTTGACCCCACGTATTATGTTATTAGAGTACGTTATTTAAATTTAAAATCACTTGAGGAACGTAGAATCCATTTTGATTTAAAATTATGTTTTTTTATCGTAAATAATTTAAATGATCTAAGATTTTTACAATTTTTTGAATGGGGAAACTACATTGGTCACAAGCCATCATAATCTTAAACTAAAAATACCTCATCCAAATAAAACTATATTTTTTAAATCGTTTCCTTTAAGGGTAGCAAGATTACTTTCCTTTAAGATTACTCAATCAATGACGAGTTTCAAAACAAAAATAAAAAATTTCAGTTTTGACTATATAACTAAATTTGATAGGTACATATGAAGTAGCCCTTGTGGCTCTGTGTATCCTTCCTTTTTATCCATAACAATCCAGTATGTTGTTTTGACATATTTCTAAATTCTAAATTTTATTCTTTTCTGTGTTTGATTTTATTTTTTCCTATGTATTGATAATTTTTTTTTCAATTTTTTTCTTCTTTATTGTCTAACAATATTACTACTAGTATTGTTTGAATAAAAGATTCAATTCAATTCAAGAGTAAGAGTAACAGTGAAAGTAATTGCAATTTCAAAAGTCGAGAAAAAGTAAAAGTAAAAGTAATTCAAAATCCATTACTTTTAATAACACTATACCCCTCTCTACCTTTTTTATATGAAAAACTCACAGTGAAATGTATATATTTTAATATAAATCTTAATCACTAAACGGCTCAAACATCAATTTTACATATATTAGAATGAAAAATACAAAACGTGCGTGTTTTAATACAGATTGGTCTTTTCTGGATAATTATTTAATCGATGACCGTACATAATTAATCACCTAATTGTTTTTCAACAACATAATTCTCTTGGCAAATATCTGACAAAACGAGTTTCTAAAAACTAACGTTTTTTTACGGAAAAATTTCTTCGTTGGTTACGTTCATTGTACGTTTTGACATGTGACATAAACGAATACTTTATATTGCGAAATCAATTGGTTATTTTAGTTATATTTAGCATGCTGTGCGATTATTAAGATTTTAAAACAACTTTAACTTTTAAAAATTTTCAGGCATCAAATTGCGCTTAATATAGTTCCCGAACTAAAACTTAAAAAAAAAACAAAACTGAACTTAACTTAAAATTTTAAAGTTTGGCATCAAACTTTCTGGTTTATAAATTGTTATTGAAGTGAATGTTCTTTTTTTGTGTCTTAAAATAAATTCGTTGTAATTAAACTAAAAACATGCACAGTTTTTTAAAACCTTCAATTAAAAACTTAGTTAGGTTAAAATTATAAAAACAGAATGGTAACTGCCAAAGATGTCCGATTATTGTTTTTGGGAGGTGTGTATTGTACGTTCACCTCGATGCCTCTATCTTTCTCAGCTTACGTGCCCAATATTGCCGGAACCACCATTAAAAGATATTTGTCCGGCTCTATTCTTGGTCATTCTTCTAGTAAGTTATCATATTTTTTGTTCTTTTTAAATTTTGATTTTCTATAAACAAATGAAGATAATCTAATGATAGTATAAGGCTTCTAAAGATAAAAAGGTTTTTTTTGAATTAAGGACGCAATTTTAGAGAAAGGAGGATAATATAAATAAAAAAAACGGACCTTTTTTAATATTTTTGCGTGTTTATTAATTTTTTTTGCAGACTGTTTTTTTCCATACCATTACATACCGTTGTAACAATTAAAGTAAAATTACCTTTGTTATATTATTGTTTTTTGCTATATGGTCGTTCTTCTTACATCTGCCGAAATGTGATAAAAATAAACACAAGATTTGGTTCGGTATAAACGTTTTAAATTCGATTTTTAAATTTCACAACCGCACAAGTTTAGTTCATCCGCCCATGTTTCTATAATTTTTACGAACCTTTATAATAAAACAAAGGTTTCCTTTGTTTAGAAATTTTAACGAAATTTTGTTAAATTTTTCAGAAAACCGTGTTTCGAAAAACCGTGTTTTATTGGTGTAGAAACATTGAAGTATTAATAAACTTTTAAAATTGCTTACAGAAACCAAGTAAAGCGCACATATTTTTTCTACAATACCACATATTCTTCATTCTTGTTTTTCTATTTCAAAAAAATCAGATTTAATAAAAAATACATCACGTAGACTGTAGACCAATTTAATGTGGGCGACGCGCACTTAGAGCTGGAACTTGGAGCCAAAAACTGGGAATTTGGTGCCGAAAGTGTGAAATCTTTAAAAAATATTTTTATAAGCGTAAGAAAAAGTCTGAAACTAACCCCAAATGATTTTTACTTTCGAATCTAAGTTTCCATCTTCATGGCTTCAAGTTTCCAAAAATTCTCGTCGGCTCCAAGTTCCCTGCTGACGTCTTCAAAGACCCAGTACCAGTGTCGAAATGTTGAAATTTTAATAAAAGTTTTAAATTTTCTTTAGAAGCCATAAAGTATACAATTTTAAAGCACATTTTCTTCTTCTAAATCCAATACTCACCGACCCGCTAAAAAAGTAATGGTTGAAAATAGCCTAATTTATGTCAATAATGTATTTTTGTTTTAAGCCCCCCGCGCTGTTTTAATGGGTTTCTTCTGGTCGTTTTACGTGGCCGAGGTCTGCGTCGGGATTTGTCTCTCTTCCGCATTTGCCGGAAAGCTGGCGGACAAATTCGGAAGGAAGAAAACCGTACTGATAACTTTGATAATGGAAATACCCGCTCATTTTCTGCAAGTTCTGGGCGCCCACTTCACCAGCGCCTGGGTCCTTATGTACATCGGACGACTATTGTCAATGATTGGTATGTTAAGATTGTTCGCAGGTGGATAGTGCAAATTTTAGAGTTGTGTCCTTGCGTTAAAAAAATCGTCAGAGTCAAATATTACTGCAGAAGGGTGTCGCGATAATTGTATAAAAAATTTTGTGCAAAAAATATTTTTATTTTTTTCTGTTTTGTGATTATGATACCTGTCCTTCACGATTAAACTGAAAAACACTTATATGCTATAATAAATCTAATTTTTTCCAATGATACATCGTGACAACGGCTTGTGACAAAAACAAATATAAAAAGCATATATATATATATATATATATATATATATATATATAAAATACCCTCAAATAAGTTTTCGAAAGTCAGCCAAATTGTTTAAGTTTTTAGAAACACGGTTTTCAAGATACTTATCGAGACAACCGTTTGTCACGATGACAAACCTTCGTTATAATGACACCCCGTGATGATGACCCCCGTTCGTCACGAAAACATTTTGCTATATATGATTTAGGGTGGTTAGAGCCGAGAGCACTTAGACCTGTAACATAAACCCTTAACCTATCCGTAAACCATTTTTTGATTTTGGCTCCAAGTTCTTATTTTTCCGGCTCAAAGTTTCTAATTTTTTTACAGCTCGAATCTCCCTGCTAAGGGCTCCGAAAATTTTGCACCGTTGATATCTAGGGTTTGTTATTAGAACGAACGTTTGGTTGCCATTATGACCAAAAGAGTCAAAATTAATATAAAGTAAGGTACGGGGTATTTAGAGCCACAAGCAGGGAACTTGGAGCCATGGGAAATTTTTGGGAACTTGGAGCCACGAGCAGTGGGAACTTGGAACCTTTCAGAAAAAAATTGTTTGGGCTTAAATTTAGGTTTCGCTTAGGCTTAGGTACACGTTTTAGCAATTTTTATTTTTGGCTCCAAGTTCCGAACTTACGGCGCCAAGTTCCCCACTTATGGCTCCAAGTTCCTTATTTTTGGCTCCAAGTTTCAGCTCCAAGTTCCTTAGGCTCCATCGACCCTAAATCATAAAATAAACGTCCATCTTACTCAAAATATTTCAGTAATGTTGGTTTTAGTGGTTTAACTTATAAAAATGGCTTTTTTCGGTGATTCTCTAAATAAAAGATTACTCAACGGTTATATAAATTTAGATTACAAATGAAGCACTCAAAATAGCGGCAATTAAAATTGATGCAGTATTTATTGAGATATTGCGTTTCCTGTAAGAAAAACCTGCGATTTTTTTAATTAAAAAACACGAGTTCAGTAACTAAAAGCCAGTTCACACCGGAGTGGCAGTGGATGGTGGATAGTGAACGCACGCGTTTACATCATTTAACCGTCATGGTTGCTGCGGTATGAAGGTTGTTCACTTTGCGTCACCTATCAAATGCCTTTCCGGTGTAAACCAGCCTTAATTGTCTCGGAAAAATGTTTTATAATTCGCCAGCTAGTAGCGCGTTTGGTCGAATCGAATTTTATGATTTTTTCTTGCAACGAGTTCGCTCACATTTCCAACGTCTTTGTTTTTTTTTCTCTTTAAAAAAACATAAAAACAGTTTTTTTGTTTTTAATT
>JASAMX010026876.1:0-16753 GCA_030248175.1 Microlaimidae sp. YZB2_3
CAGTGACTTAACCCATTTAATATAAGGGAAAGAGCGCTCCGCGCTCTTCCCTGATTTCAAACTTTTAATTAAGCATTTTCTGTAATTGAAACATTAAAAAACTGGGAATCAAGCGCGCCAGCAGCGCCGTCCCTACGAAGCGGCAAAAAACTAAAAATCCCCAAAAACTGCTTTTGCTTTTGCAATATTTAAAAAGCAATTAAGAAATTTTGAAGAGAAAGGGTCGAGATTTTGAACCAATAAATATTTGAAATATTTTAAACCGTAAAATGTACTAGTCATTCGCTGTTTCTCAATTTTCCCTCTACATATGATTGGCGCTAGTAGTTATTGTACCCTCTTCCTAACACTAAAAAACCCTTATTCCGAACTAGTCAAATTAAAAAATATGAATTTTCTAAACAGAACTAAGAATGCATACTTATTGAACACAAATTACATTGTGTTTTATGCCTAAGGCTTTAAAGAAACCAGCAGTTGTAAATATACTATACAAAATGCTTGCTCTGTTTATCAAAACAAATTTTTTTATTCTTACAAGAGTTTAAAAGTTATTGTTTTATTATTTTTTTATAAATACCCACCCTCAAACAAAAAAATTATTAATCAAAAGTATTATAAAACAACAACAAAAAAACAGAAACTTAGTGAATAAAGCGTTTATTTCATAACGTATACATACAAAAGGCTAAATTTATTGAAAATCACTATTAGAACAGTGCTCTGTAATTAAATGAGTGGGAAAGAAAAATAGACAAAATGACTAAAAATAACAACGCTTTTTTAACGTAATAACATGATAAACAAGCTTTATTATGTATGTGATTTAAAAAGTAAGTAAATTTGTACAATGTTTTTGTTATTATTTAAATTTGTTTCACAAGCAGATATTTTATTTAAAGGCGAAGAAAACTGGAGCCAGTTGAGCTACTTGGACAAGCTTCTAGTGAAGCATTATCAAAAGAGACTTCAGAAGCTGAAAGAGAAATATCCTCTCTACAGCCTGAGCATTTATGAGGATGTTCGAAAAGAAAGCAGCTCCAGTTTAGATTCCGGACTAGATCCAGCGTTAATGACCTCCGACGAATCGCAGGTACAAATATATTTTTTTTGTCTCTAAGTACAGTAAAATTTTTATTGCTGATTAATAGAGTTTTTGGATATCAAAACATCGCAATTAAAAACCTCGAAAATTTTTATCGTTTTTTTAAAAATTATTATTATTGCAATAACATAATCTTTTATTATTATAAGCTTTTTGTAATTTAAAATGATTTTGATTAAGACTAAAAAATATACAACTCAAAATTACAATAATTTTAATTCAAAGACAATGTATAATTTATAATTATTTTTTTTAATTTCAGAAAACCGTAATTTATAAGAAGAAAAACGAAGAAAGGCCAAAATCGGGGCTTTACAGAGATTACATTGCTACTTTCGAAGATTCATGTAAGAAACCAACTTTTATGTAAACTTTTTGTGTGAAATATGATGTCTTTTATTGGGTATTTGGAATAAATACTTTTTGCAAAATATCTTTGGAAAAAATATCTTGTTTGAGGAATAAATTATTTGACATTTTTTAAAAACTTTTTATGCTTTTTTTAAAAAAATTTTTATGTTTTTCTAGCTTGATTTTAAGATTTCGTTTAGGCTTATGGAAAACAAAGTTTTTTTTTGTTATGTATTTAAAAGTGTTTCCGAAGATATTCTTTCCGAAGATTTTACACAAAATTTATTTCTTCCTAGCGTCATTTATTCATGGTTTGAGCATGACGTATAAAAGTACGAAGTCAAATAAAACGAATTTTTGAACAAAAAAATGCAAAATTATTAACTTGTTTTGGATTTCTGACCAAAACAATGGGTGGTGCAGGACTTAAAACTGTAATTGTCACCTTCAGTACTTTATCTACTAATGAGCTGCAATGCATCGTCACTTCACCTCTTTAATTTACTTTAAAACTTCTATTTTTCGGAATTGTATTTCTAAAAATCAACTTAACAAAGTTGTCACACTTTTCTGCAAAAATTGGAGCGCACAGTCTCTAAATAAAACATTACCTATAAAAATAGCTAATAAAACAAGTATTCTTATTACTCAGTTTAAAAAGTTTTTTAGATTGCTTGAAAATAATAAAGTGTATAGTTGCTTAAATTATTTAAAAAAAACCCCTAAAGTACTGAAAACGGGATAAGAACAAATAAAAAAGCTGAATTTTCTATTTTGTTTTAATTTTATAATGTGCTGTCGTATGAACTTAGAGCTGGAACTTGGAGCCAAAAATAGGGAACTTGGATCCATAGGTGGGGTAACTGGGAGCCGTAAAATAGGAACTTTGAGCCGAAAGTAAAAATCGCTAAAACGTTTACCTAAGCGAAGCCTAAATCTGGCCCCTATTTTAAACTATTTTTTAAAGGCTCCGAATTCCCATTGGTCGCAGCTCCAAATTCTCAAAATTTCCGAGAGTTCCAAGTTTCCTGCTTGTGACTCTAAAGATCCCGTACCTCATAGGATACCATATTTGGTGAAAATGCGTTGTCCAGTATAAAAATGTTCGTGTAAAATTTTTTAAAATTTTAACGCCCTTACGACATTCCTTGGGCTATAAGCTTTCCAATGATAAGGTAATCCGTTGGGTTGTTGGAGGAGGAGTTATGGAACACACAGAAAAACAGATAGAGAGAGAGACAGACAGTCAGTCACACAGGCAGACAGACAGACAGACAGACAAGCAAACATACATTACGTCTATTTATATATAAATTTGGAATGACCAAAACTTTACTTAAAATAAAAAAATCCTTAAAATATTAAAAAATTAATGCTGATTTTCCAGTTTTTATTTAAATTTATATTAATTCTTTCTAATTCAATTTATTTTTTAGAAATAACCAATAACCATTTTTGTTTATTGCATTATTGTTTTTAATGTTGCAAATGAAAAAATATAATAAACATTATTACAAAAGGAATATGCAAATCGACTTATTTTTTTAAAGAAGTAAAATAGGGTAGTGCATTTAATTTCGGCACTTTTTCGTTTTTCCAATGTAACTTTTCACTGTATGGCCCGAATTTCATGTTTGATAGCTCATTTTGAAGCTTTCACAATACTGCGTTGCTTTATAAAAGTTTCACTGTACGAAAATTGTTTGTTTACTTAATTAAATCAGTTTTTAAAAAAATGGAAAATTGGCGAAATTAAATGTATGCATTTAATTTCGGCACTTTACAAACAATCGATTGTTTCTCAGTTCAAAAATCATCATTTTCAAAAATTTAAAAACCTATTATTATCTCCAGACAGTTTTCTTTAATTTAAGCTTCTACTTGTTGTTCGACGTGTAACTGGTAAAAAGTTACAGCTAAAATGCCAAATGGTATCAAAATGAGCAAAATTTGGGAAAAAGTGCATTTAATTTCGGAACTTTTTAAAAGGACCCCCCTAATCGAGCTTAAGTGCAGTGCTATGACCCCTACACATTACAAAGTTTTTTTTTAACTATTTACAACTACAATTTAACATTCGACCACTTATTTAAACCGTTTTTACCTCCAGCAATATGTGTGCCGAAATTACACTATTTTATTTTATAACGATTGCTCACAACAGACGCAACGTAGAACCACGGGGACTAAAAATTCGGAAAATAGACTAAATTTTACCGGGACAGTTAAATTTTTAAACCAATTTATTGCGTAATCATAAAATGCCCATGTTCTAAAAACGAGTAACAATTTTATTTTTTATAAATCACACAATTTCACATAAAAATATCACAACATAACAAACAAAAAGCTCACGACTGTGATTTACATAAAATTAGCTCTCATTTGAGCTATCAAACGTCGTTTTTTGTCCAGGATTACCAAAGATATAGTCCAAAATCAAAAATACCCAATTGGGAAAAGTGCCGAAATTAAATGCACTACCCTAACCATTATTTTATAAATTAATATCTGTTGACGGATTTTATGCAAAAACTTTGCTTGTTAGATTTTACTTCTTCCAGACAGCCTTAGAGTTTAATAATTTCACCCCATGTTCTTCCGCTCATTATTTCATTCTGTATACTGTATTTATAGTGAAAATCGAGCGGGAAAGAAAAGAGAAGATGTCTACGTCGGGCGCCAGTTCCGCGGCCAGTCTACCCATGCCGCCGAATTCCATGGCCAGTCCCACCGGCACCCCCACAGCCCTCTCCGAACATTCCCCGGACACCGTGAAAACCAGAAACACCGCGGAACCCGTCAAGCGACAAGAGAGTTTAAAAGTAGCCTAATTATTAGTTCTTATAATGAAAAATCTTTTAAAAATTTGTGGTTTCGATTAAAAAAAAACATAAAAATTTACTGCGATCTAATCTTTGAATCTTACGTAAGGGTGATAATCTTTAAAAAATCCATAAACCCCCTGTGCTTTTAATTATTTTACTTTAAAAAACCAAAAAAATTTAATTGCGATCGAATCCTTGAATCTACGTGAGACTGAGATCTTAAAAATGGCGTTTTGTTCCATTTTTTAAAGTTTTTTTGGTTAAATAAGACCGTGCAAAAATGCTGAACATACTAATACTGAACTGAAAAGCATACTAAACGTCCAATCAGCTGCTTGCAATTCATTTTCATGCAAATTAAGGTAGAACACCACAGTTAGATTTTGATGGCAGATCCTTACTAATTAATTTTTACTAAAGTAATTAGACCTGCTGACTCAATTTTTGACATTCATTTTTCTGTAAAAAAATGTTATCGTCCACAATCATCAAATAACATCAATAAAATACATGTCAAAAATACAAAACATTTAAAAATTATTATCAAAAATATTCTAATTTTTCATTTTCAATTCAGGGTATCTTGAATAATAAAACACTTTTTTAATTAAAAACCTAAAAGTTTAAAAAAAGGATAATTTTTTTCGACGTTAAAAATATGGCCCAGCGAAGACTCGATCCCGAGGATGCGAGTATCAGGCTTGACGTACTAACCACTCGGCTACTGGGTCAGCTAAGATTTTCACTTAAAAGCCACTTTTAAAAAACGGTTCAAAATGTAGTTTCTCGGCGTCAATTAAAAAAAATAAACGAAAATTAAAAAACTTGATTCTCTCAGATTTTAATGAAAGTTTGAAAATAGTTAGACACAAGTCTAATGAATACTTTGAATTGTATTTGATTAAAAAACTAATTCAGGATTTTTTTTATTTGATTTTTCTTTTAAAAACATCGATTTTTTAATTTTCCTTAAGTTTTGAATTACGTTTTACTCCAAATCACATCTAAAAATTGCCCCTATTTTTCTTTAACTTTCTATAAAATTGCGGAAAAAACTGAGTGAATCAAATTTTTTAAATGGCCAAAAACTGTTTTTTTTAGCTTTAGATTTATTGAAATATACCTCAAAATAGAACAACTGGTAAACAATGAAATTATTACTGTTAGATATATCATAATATTAGCTTTCGATTGCACTATACTTTTGTCGGACAAAAATTAATATCTAAGTTGATATCTAACTTTTAGTAAAATTCCTCATAACTGTCGTGTTCTACCTTAAATGTTAAAAACACACTATACAAATTTTCCATTACGTTATGGTCGAATTATATCTGAATGACGTCGAAAATTCGTTTGCAGACATGAGGGGACCAATTAGAATTGTGCGGTTATGAAGTTTTATTTAAAAAACCAAATAAGAACGCAAAATTTTTTAATTCTACCTTTTTACAAAATATACAAAAATTAACCAACTTTGGCCCTTAAAAAATTTGCATTTGGGTTTCAAATTGAAAAAAATGATAAATAATTATTACAATATGAGATTTGATCTTTATTATAAAATCATTTTTGTTAAATATTTTTAATAGTTTTGTTGTTAGATAGTGGATTCAATAGTGCTATTATCGAGGTCAGCTAGATTTTATTTGCCTATAGATGCATGAGTTCTTAACAATTATTCATGAAAATCGTTCATATTCATGAATTCTTAACATTTTGTTTGAACACTATTTTTGATTTTGTGTATGTGTTTAAAAATTATATTAAAAATAACTAAAACATCGTATTATTACTATTATCGTTTTCTGTATAAAAAATATTCTAGCAAAAACTTTTGTGTGCTTTCAGATGTTATATTTTTAAAAAACTTTTATTCTGTAAAAACCGAATTTTATGAATTATATAAATTTGATCATAAAGCGTTTTTTCACGTGAAAGCAGTAAAACTAATAAAAACTCTGAATATAATGCTAAAAAATTTTCAGTATATTTGTTTTAAAAAAATTAAAAAAAAAACTGCACATGACTGACTTCGTAAAGTGCCTGGGTCAAAAGGCTAAATAATATTATGTGGTTATGACTTTAAAAAAATAAATTGAAACGCTGAAGTTTTTCTTACAAAATAAACAAAAAAGTCAATTCAAGCCATCAAAAATTGGCATAAGTTTTTAAAATGAATTGACCATATGAAATTGACGCGATGGTCAAAAACCTTTGATTTGAATGGAAGTTCTAGAGCGTTAAAGATCTTCACAGAATTGACGCTATAGAACAACTTTCAGCCAATGAGCGGTTGAAAGAAAATAATAAAAAATATCTCCAATAAACGTGGAGATCTCCAATTTTTAGCTTCTACAGCTTTCATTCCCACTGAGAAAAACATCTAGTCGTAAATCAAAAATAGTAACCACAATCTAAAAGTCGTGCGATTTTAGCCACGAGCATCGAACCTTCGGGCAGCACCCAACGGGCCTACAGGTACCACCTTGTCGCTGGACCTTTTCTCTCATAGAAATAAGTCAAGCTTGGCGTGGCTAGAATATTGTTGTTGTACGTCGGCAACACATGGCAGTTTTCCATCTAGCAAAAACACCAGTACACAAATACAGCTCTATTGTGTGTGGAGTTTGTACTGCTGGCCTTGCAGGAACACTATGCTGCTCATCTACGACGTTAAATAGTAAGATCAATATCAGACGTCTTAAAAAAACTCCTCTATGTATATGAAGGCCTCGGAATTGGTGAACACTGCATACCGTGAACACTCTAGCGGTAAAGGTTGCCAACATCGTTATTAATGTTGGAAGAAGAGTCTCAATCATAGGGGTGAACTTTTTTGCCCCACCTGGCTTGTTTTAGCGCCTGCATACCGTGAACACTCTAGCGGTAAAGGTTGCCAACATCGTTATTGATGTTGGACGAAGAGTCTTCAACCATGGGGGTGAAATTTTTTCCCTCCTGGCTTGTCTTAGCGCCTGCAATTTGCATAATCTGCATAGGGAAGATAAGCTTCAGGTAATGCAACAACAACAACAATTTAAAAGTCCCAAAGATTTTACCGTGGATTAATTATTCAATTTAATAAATAAAAGTTAATATTTAGGTATTTTAATCATTAATTTAAAGTTTTTGATTGTCACAAACACGAACGTGATCAGACCTGTGCACGGTCTGGAAATGTCCCCCCCCCCTCCCGCTTTATTGGAAGATTTGCCCCCCCCCCCCCCGCCAAAAAATGAAAAAAAAATACCCTAAAATTATGACGCCCATTTTGACTTAAGCCATCGCGAATTTTTTGCAGTTTTTAGCCTATTTCAATGTATTTTGAACCATTTTAGACCTATTTTTACCTTATTTTCGCTTTTTTGTCCCTTTTTCCTTTCCCTCGTTTTTCCTCTGCTTTTTTCTGCTTTTTTCCCTTTCTGCTTCCCCCTTTTCTTGCCCCCCCCCGTTTCAAAAAAGTTGCCCTCCCCCCCGTTTTGAAATTGCCCCCCCCCAAATAAAACCCGGGGGCAGTGCACAGGTCTGCGTGATAAATTGTCTTGTTATTTAGTCTTTATTCGCTGTTTTGCCAATTGAAAGCATTTTTTAGCGATATTTTAATCGCCCTTACCTATCCCAAAATCATAACCCCCACCCCCCTTTAGACACTTTTTTAGAATTTACGTCCAGTGTATGTCCCGTCTCCTCCAGCTAGTCAGATATTGAATTTTACTTCAAGGTAGATATTCACCTCCCCCTCAAGTTTGAGTACGTTGGACATCTATGATCCATGTTTCACTAGTGAGAAAAATGTATTACTCTAAAAATTTAACAAGTTATTAACAAGATAAATGGTTAGTTGGTTAAAATTAATATTGTTTTTTTATACACCGTTTTTCAAAATAAAGTTCTTTTTTCTACTGGACGTATAATGATAAAACTTAATAAATCAAAATTAAGATACCAAAAATCTTAGGATTAAAATTCAGTTCAATTCCAAAAAATGAATGAATACAACCTGGTTTTACAGTGTTATTATTGTTTGTTGTTATTTCGTTACTACCAGTTTGTAACCAAAAATTTTTTTTAAACATAAAACCGAATTTAACAATTTTGCTTCGTTAAATTAAAAGTTTCGTTGTTATAAGAAAGTTGTAAAACCACATTATACAGCAAGCACCAAAATATTGCAAAAATAATATTAGTCTATGGTGTGTTTTTAAAAATTCCTTATAAAAACCGAATTTATTATAGTCCCATAATTATTTGCAACTTTTTAGTAGGTAGCTTGGCTTAAACCAAATCAGTCAGTTAGTAATTTTTTATTTATTAATTAAGCTCAACGGCACTGTAGAAGCGACAGAGCGGTCGCGACAGCCGCCGCGCAGAATAATTATAAAAAAATTAAAAAACAATAAGGAAAATGCCCATTGTATTTTCAATTAAATTTAATAAGCGGCCTGAAGTCGATAAAAAATACAAATAGAGTGAAATTGAATGTTTTAAATTTCGTTTAAATTTAAACGTAGCGAACTGCGTAAGTTCATTTTGTAATTTACATAAGATGGGACCAAGTGTTATGCAAAATCTGTAATATTTATTCTATATGAATTTATTAATATAAAAAATAGGTAAAAATTGTGACAGAACATAATTTTTTACATGATTGTTATATCTTCTTCACAATAAATGACGTTTTTAGATATAAATTATTATATTTTTTTTTTGTGTTTAACCATTTCAAGTATTTAGAAATGGATTTGAAATAAACCGCTGGCATTAATCCAACAAAATTTAGTGTTTAAGTAATGTCGCTTCCAGGTGGCATTTGAGTTTAGTTTATTTATTTCGTTCTAAGCAAGATACGAAAAGCCCTGGGGTTTTTTTTTCGCCAGCGCTTGGGCACCAGCTGGCGCCTAGGTCCCAAAATTTAGGTGCTGGCCCAGAAATCTAGGCGCCAATAACAGAAAAAATTTTTCTATGTCCACAAAAAGGACTATATTATTGGTTTTTTTTATTATATTATGCATATTTTTGGATGGATTTTGTAGTCAAAGGTTTTGTTGTATAGTGCAAATTAAAAAAAAATTTGTTAAAGACTTATATAATTTAACAAGAAAACATTAACACTTGTGATGCTCCTACCCTTCCACATCATGCTCCGGAGCTCCGACCATTTAAAGTGGAGGGAGTTTTTTAGGGGGTGGAACTCCAAAACTCGAAGTTTTGGAGTTCCGCCCCTAAAAAATTGATTTCAAGCTTATTTAAGCTGAAGTGTTTTAAATTATTTAATTTGCATTAGGTTTTTTATTGGTTTTAATAAGTTTTGAAAAATTTTAGTTTACAAAAAGTTGTTGACTAAAAAATCTGTAGCTTTTTTATTAAGGTTTTTTATTATTCACAAAATTAGTACAAAAATAGGGCGGAGCTCCGTGGATTGCTCCAGAGCTCTGCAAAGTGGAGTTCTGTTCCAGACATCTCGAAGCTCAAAGCTTTAAGGGCAGTTCACAGCTTTGACT
Source organism: Microlaimidae sp. YZB2_3 (assembly GCA_030248175.1). NCBI lineage: Eukaryota > Metazoa > Nematoda > Chromadorea > Desmodorida > Microlaimidae > Microlaimidae sp. YZB2_3. Next base: position 9,789 of record JASAMX010026876.1, read on the forward strand.
TACCGCTTATGGCTTAAAACTTAAGACTTAAGTGTTTTGCCTTGGGACTTAGGACTTAAGCCCGCCAGTTCACAGCTACCTAATAATTGGCTTATGACTTAAACATTTTTTGTTGAAATTTTAATAAAAACATCGAATTTGCAATACATTTAATGACAATTTAATCAGTTTAAATTTGTAGTTAAGTCATTTTACGCATTTTTAGCAATAAATAGTTTGTCCTCCTAATAAAACTAGGCAGAAAATCACAATTATTATGAAACTGCATTTCAGAAACAGTTTTTTGTGTTCTTCAAAATTATCTAATTAGAAGATTTCGAATAGGATACTTTAAATACAAAAAACTGCATTTTTTACCGTTAAAAACTGAAAAGAACCAATTACAATTCTTAAGAAGTTTATAAAAATATAAATTTACCACGAAATCAATAAAAACATGTAATTATTTAAACACACCAAAACCTGGAGATTGTGAACGCATTAAAATTATAGTAGGCTTTATTGATTACGAATAGCGCTTTTATATGTACAAGTACAAAAAAACACAGACTGAAACTTCCACATATTTGGTATCGTAAATAATTACCAGCTTACTTTATACTAAGATTTTTAACTTTAAAAAAAGACTTCTTCATAAACAAACAAAAAAAAGGAGAGTGTGTGAGCAATCCTAAATTCTAAAAAATAATAATTTAAAGCACCTGTCCCTCGTGGAAAAGGTCAAGAAGGATACTTAACAGTTTTTAGGAAGGAGCAAACCAGACAACGTATTCGACAACGTTTCTAGATGTTTGAAGAACTATCTAAAGTTTTTATTTTGAAATTATTTCAAGAAGAGGCTTCAAAATTTAAGAATTCAACAATCTACAAATTTTTTAAATTTGACGCGTTTATTTAGAATGTATAATTTTTTTCTTAGATTTATGACAAACTTTTGGTTTTTTTCCCAATTTTCTGACTAAAAGTTTCAAAACAAACTTTATTTTGTCGTTTTGTTTTAAAAACTTTCATTTTTCATAAAAAAATTGTTTTTAATCTTTAAAAAGAAAAAATTCAACTAAAGTCTTAAGTCAAATTATAACATGATTCAATTCTTAAGTCTAAAGTCATAAGTCTTAAGCGTAAAGTCTTAAGTTTTAAGTTATGCTGTGAAGCGGGCCGTAAGTCATAAGTCTCCACTTTTAAGTCTAAAGTCTTAAGTCTTAAGCCGTAAGTCTTAGGTGTGAAGAATTTTTATAGAAGTTATTTTCACGTTTTAATCAAAACGAAATTTTAATAATTGGGTGTTTTTAGATTTTTAATGGGTTTTTTTAAGTGAAAAATGTAACTAGTTAGAACTATTACCTAAATATTATATTATTATCATAAAAAATGAATAAACTGTTTTAACCAGGCTTTTTATTTAAAAGTTGAATATCTTTTGTGAAGTATAATATTTTTTTTTATTTTTTAGCGTTAAGCTCACAATAAAGCTAATTAGCTTGGGCTAATTGTGAGCTTGAGCTTTAGCCTGAGATTTATTGTGAGCTTGAGCTTGTTTTTCCTAAGCCTAAGCAACACCTAAAAATCAAGCTAAACTTTATCATGATAGAGTTTCAGATTTTTAAGCGCGCTTAAAATTACCACTAGCGCGTTGAAATTCAGAATTTGCCTTTAAAACTGGGCATTCTTCAAGAACAACGGCAAACTGTAAATTCCACCGACACCGACACCAACACCGCCTCAAATTTACGCAAATTTTATATTGATGTGCAGGTTAGGCTTAGACTAAAATTTGCATAACACTAAAAATTATGGTAGATTACGATAGATTTTAGTCGGTTTCGGTGTCGGTGGATTTTACAGTTTGCCAGAACAACCCGGCAAAGATTTGGGGACTTTAGAGCCGAGGGACTTTAGAGCCGGGACTTTAGAGCCGGACCTGGGGACATTAGAGCCGCAGCAGGGACTTTACAGCCGAAATGAAAAATGCGTTTGCAAACAATAGTAAAACAATATACAAGTAATATTAAAACATTTACATAACAAATGGAGCTAATTATGCAATGCGGTAATCATTATGCGGGATAAATATGCTTCGGGTTTTCTATTGTATATACAGAAGATGACAAGAATAAGGATTTGGCGGGAGAATGGTGGCGCCGTCTGGTAGTCTGGCTTCCAGACATTTTTGGTTGCCAAAGTGAGTGGGCGGGGCGTCTAGTGGGCAAACCTTAGAAAAATATTTAGCTTAGAAAGAGCTTTAGAAAGATTTTTTCTAAGCCTAAGCCTAAGCAAAACCTAAGCCTAAGCCTAAGCAAAAAATAAGCCTAAGCAAAACCTAAGCCTGAACCTAAGCCTAAGCAAAAGACTGAGCCTAAGCAAAAGCCTAAACCTAAGCGACACCTAAACCTAAGCCTAAACAGCAAAACCTGAGAGGTGAATAAAGTAAGCCTCTCGAGCCAGGTTTAAGAGGCTCTAAAGTCCCTTAACTTTTTATGAATTTTCTGAACACAAGACTTACGTTACGGGTCCAAAGTCCCTCCAATACGGCTTTAAGGTCCCAAACTGCGGCTTTAAAGACCCTCGGCTCTAAAGTCCCCTCGTACCGGCTCTAAAGTCCCGTTACCGAAACAACCTGAATCCTGGATTATAGACCTTAGTTTTCCTAAGCAACCTAAGCAAAACCTAAAAATCAAACAAAACACTTAATTTAGCTTAATTTTAAGGTTTTGCTTAGATTGCTTAGGGAAATTAAGGTCTAAAGTCCACGATAAATGTTATTTGTAAGTTTTATGACGATAATTTGCTTGAAAAATAACGGTTGTAAACAAACCATCTTTCCGGTGACCACTCAAGTGGGTTGTTCTTGAAGAATGCCTAAAACTGTTTGGTTGACTAAAAAAGGCGTTTCCGCTTGGTTTACCGTGTTTAAAAAATGATTTTTCTAGCGTGTTGAAAAATTAGCGCGCTGAAAATTAGAAACTGCCTTTTTGTATCGAGTTATTTACTTTTTCGAGAGGTGCTCGAGAGGCTGAAAGGCGCTCGAGAGGCGCTTGTGAGGCTGGCGGTTTTGTCAATTATTAGACAATTTTAACGATTCAAAGAGGGTTTTTTGCATCTAAGGAAAGAAATCGGCGTCTACTTTCAGATTAAACAATAATTTAGCTAAATCGGGGCCGATTTCAAGATTTTACAATTAAACAATTTTTTCAAAAAAATCCGGATAAAAAAGCGGACGTTCCGAATATGAACGGATAAGGACCACTGACAGACTGGACGACAAACTAATTTTAATTTGTTTAACACAATGTATCGATGCAGTTTTACTTGGTTTTCTTCATGGAATATAGTACAAATTTGCGGATTTATAAATTATATTAAAATATAAAATAAAAGACTAAATCTGAGAAAACCTGCAATGTTTTTTGCAGTAATTACAGCGTGTATTTCACGAGGATCATAAATTGCGATACAAATTTAATCTGAAAATCAGAAAATGACTGGTTTTACAAAAAAAATACATAGATAAAAAAGTAGATATTCAGGTGAATTCATATTGTTATATGGGCTATTTGTGTTCTTAAATTAAGTTCTGATTATTTAGTTCTAAAAATCGCGTCTGAAACGCAGAATATCCTGCTCAGTACTAAATTTGGAGGTTTTTTTGCGTATGACTGTCGGCTAGGCACAATTTTTTTTATTCGCACTGCGATTATCAACGCGAGTCTGGCTGCACCATAAAAAAACATACGCTTGTAGTCATTTTTAATGCAGTAAAACAACTCAAAATATTAGTTTTAAAATATTGGAAAGTCAATTTATGTCAATTTCATTAAAACCAATAAATGTTGACCTTTTAACGTCAAAATACGACTTTTACTCCTTTGAACACAAAATTTTCGCTCCTCTGTTTGAACACAAAATAAATGTTGACCTTTTAACGTCAAAATACGACTTTTACTCATTTGAATACAAAATTTTGTTTTTATTTTTTGTTCTGCAGCTAGACTTGCAGTGCTATAATAATCGCAGTCGGAATAAAGCAGTATTGAGTGCAAAACAAGTCGCAGTCCACACTGCAAGAAAACGAACACTGTGTTAAAAACCGCAGCGCGAGAAACTTTTTGAAAAAAGCAAAAACTGGCGGAGTTTGGCCAGTAAAATCAGACAAACGTTGGCAAATGCGACTTTTCTAGCAAAATTTTGGTTAAAAATTTAGTGTACAGTCGGATATGCTTGCAATAAATAAGAAGGTTGAATTTATGTTTAAGAATTTAAAAAAAATGTGAAAAACTGACGACTTCCCCATCCAAGAAATTTAAAGATTGTTTAAAGTATTAATTTTTTTAATTATCATTTTGACTACAAAGCACTATAACAGTGCTCTGTCGTTGGTTAAAATAAGTTTTTGAAAAATGGGGTATGGGAGTATTATATCAATACGAACGAGAAAAAAAGTTTACCACTTTAGTGAATACACGTCCATAGACGTAGATAAATTAAATCAGGGTAAAATTAGACAGTAATCAAGTAATCAGTCGTTCTCCAAGAAAATATCGCGTGTATGTCACGTGACGTAACATCTGACGCAGCTACATAATAACATTTTTTTTAGACCTGACCCTTAGACATTTTTTTTTCATTGTCGTTCTCATCTTTTTATTTCTCATAGAAGGAAAGCGGCTTAAGGCTTTAAATTAAACTGGAGTCATTGGCTAAAAGTCACGATGGTAAAAACCTTCTCATTTAAACGGAATTTTTTCAGTGTTAAATATCTTCACAGAGTTAGGACGTTATAGAATCATTTTTAGCCAATTATCGCTTAAGAAAAAATGGAGATCTCTCATTCATTGAAGATCAAATTTTTCTCAAGCGCTAATTGGCTAAAACAGCTTCTCCCACAACCATTCCCAAAGAGCAAAACATATATGACGTCATAACAAATACTATATAACTTTTGAGAGTCCTTAAAATCCTACGTGGAATTCTCTAGCGTCAACTCTTTGAAATTTTTTTAACACGGAACAACTTCCGTTCAGTTCAAATGAGAAGGTTTTGACCATCAGTGTATTTTTCGTATAAAAAATTTTTCATGGCAGTGAAACGCACTGCGAAGTGATTTTGAAGAAAACATCAAAACATAAAAATTAACTATTTTGAGCCTTAAATTTATAAAAGATATTTTAAGGTTATATAGTGCTTTGTTCAAAATGTTGATAATTTAGAATAATGCGAGAAAAAAACTTTTGCAAAACACTTTATTCAACATTCATTCAGTTACTTTTGTGCTAGCTCTTTTGTGTTTTAAAAATAAGCCAATTTTCTAACACCCTAAATTGGTGGCCGAAATTAAGGCCTGGCCGATATTAAGTCAATACCCTACGTCAAGATTTTAAGAACCTCAAAATGTCATATAGTATTTGTGATCACGTCATATATGTTTTATTCCGTGGGAATGGTTGTGAAAGGAGGAGCGGCCAAACAGGGCTTCAAAATGCAGGTGCGAATATGGCTAAAAGAATGCCGCGCGAGCCGGTTATTAGAAAAGCACCGGCGCGTTATTAGACACCCTTTTTTGTCGTCCTTTTTTGGGCGCGGGATTACTTCCGCTTAAAAAAATGGATTTTGACCAGCGTGAAAAAGCAATTCGACAGCTATAATATTGACAGCAAAAATGTGCGATTGTTAACACGAAAAAATGAATAATATTTTTGTATATGGTACAAAAATATTATATAGAACCTTTAAACAAATTTTAAAAAATTGAAAAAAAGTTTTTAAGAATATAACTAAAAATTGGTTCCTGAAATTTAGACTTTTACATTACCATCAGGATTTTAGGTAGGGACCCTCAAAATGTCATATAGTCTATTCGTCATCATGTCTTATTATATGTTTTGCTGTGTGGGAATGGTTGTGAGAGGGGCTGTTTTAGCCAATTAACGCTTGGGAAACAATTGATCTCCACTGAATGAGAGATCTCCATTTTTTTATAAGCCCTAATTGGCTAAAAGTGATTCTATAATGTCATAACTCTGTGAAGATATTTAACACTGAACGACTTCCGTTTAAATGGGGGGTTTTGACTATCGCGTTATGTTTTTTGACGTGCAATCTTTGGAAAGTGTTTTTCGGGTTCAATTTCTTGATAAAAGTACTTTAACAAAACAAGTTTTCCGTATTTTGCGACTAAAATCATGGAAGCCGACAAGCAAAATTAAAAAAATTAAGCATAATTTTACCATAAAAAGCTTTTATTTGATAATTATTTCATAATTTGTTTTCGAAGCGAAGTTTGCAAACCTAAACATGAAACAGAACCCACAAATTCAGCAAATTTTTCTAGTAATAAATTTTTTTTTTTAATTGAAGACGAAAAAAATTTTCCTAAGCGCAATCAAAACTTAAAAATCGTGTAAAATTTATGCTTGGGCAAAAACCCGTCTTGTGAGAAGTATGTTTATACAATTGCACCTAAAACGAATTTTCTGAAGATGAAATGTTTTTAAAGATGAGCTTTCAGAAAATGACGTGTTAGAGGCGAGATGTTGAAAAACGTAATGTAAAAAAATATTCTACACATCATTAGAATTTATTTTAAAATTATTGCTAAATAAGAAAAAAATTGCTATACTTTTTGCAAAAAAAAAAACAAAACAAAAATGTTGCACTCTGTCACCAAAAATATATAATACTATATATTATTATAATATGTAGTATTATATATTTTTGCTGTCACTAGCTTTTAGAAAATGAGATGTTGACGGCGAGATGTGAAAACACAATGTAAAGAAAAAAAATTCACACCCAAAAATTTAGCTTAACTTATTTTTTAATACGAAAAAAAAAACATTATTCTATATTCTTTTCTAAAAAAAAAAGAGTTTTGCCAACGTCAAAGTTATATAAGAGAATTTAGCTAAGCAGTAAAAATTCCCTTGTCGGATTTTGTTCAGCGGAAATTATTGTCGTGGAAACATTTA
>JASAMX010026878.1:0-51561 GCA_030248175.1 Microlaimidae sp. YZB2_3
TGTCGTATTCTTTTCGTTCAGCATTGCTCCTTCAAATAAAAAAGTGGCGATTTCGCGCTTGTCAAAGACTGCTGTGAGTATAATTTTTTCAATCGACATTTCATCAAATTAAAAAAAATGCAACAGTGCTGTGTGATGAGATCAATGTATAAACAAATCATTATCATATGGTAGAAATTTTTATTTAGTGAGCAGCTGCCCAAACCAAATGCAAATTTTTTATAGTCCACATAATGTCCATCTCAGACTAGTCCACATCTTTTCTGTCAAAACATACGCCCGGGGAAAAATCGCCCCTTTTTCCTGCTCTATTCTTAGAGCATTTTTCAAGGCTAGTATTATGATTTTAATCCAGATAAAAAACATAAACTACCCCGTATCTAACTTTTTGTCTCATAACAACGGTCCTATTCATTTGTTGAAATTCAAAACTTAAGGTTTTGGCTGTGTTTTTTTTTTTCAAATTGCGACCAATCAATTCAAATCAAATTCAACTATAAATCACATTGAAAATAAACTATAGATTTATAACTTTTAGTATATAAAATTTTACGAAATGTGTAATTTTTTTTAATTAACAAAAAACCAGCAATTATATCTTCATTTTTTATTAATTTAAACGATTCTTTTTAATTTAACGGCAAAAGTAATCTAGTACACAAAAAGTTTAAAAAATTATATATTTATAAAAAGCTCAATAAAAACAAACCATTAAACAAAACCACAACAGTTATACATATAATGAAACACAAAAACAGAAGACCCAATTAAAAAAGTGGTTGGATAATTTAACTAAAAACAACAATTTTGAGAAATTACAAAAGAATTTGACAAAAATCAACAATTAAACGTAGGTTTTGTTAAATTTTAGTGCAAAGACCAAAATTATTTTTAAACAAACTTGATGTTGGTGTATTTTCTTTTGAATTTAAAATAAGATATTTAGATACATTATAATACTTCAATACAAAAACACTTTAATAATACAAAACTTCAAAATAAAACATAATTTAAATTCTGATCTTAGTAATTACAGCTTACAAATTACGCCATATTTCGCCCTTTCTGCTTGATGAATTAAAAAAAGTCACCATTTTGCAACAAAAAATTATCCAAAAGTGCACGATTTATAAAAAGCTTGTTTCTTAACAATATGAAAAATGAAAACATTTTTTAAATAGCTTTTAAGCTGCGTATTTATTCTTAAAAATTTCATTAATCAACATGGTTTTCTGAAAGGTTAATTATGTTTGGACCGAACCTTGTGTATTTTTTATGAATTCCGAATTCCTAAGTTTATTCATAATAAAACGTCCAATATACTTTTTTAAAAACTTTTATTAAAGAAGCATTTTAACTGTAAACTGAATAATTATTTTTGTGGGGTTTCATTACAAGTTTCATTCCACTGATTTCATCCGTTGTAATATATTTTTAACGTTTTTCAATTATTTAAGTTAAATTCAAAATTTGCACAAAATTTAAAAACCAATCACAAAAACCCTAATACACATTTTGCATGTCGGGTTTTTCCTTAAGCAAAAATTTCTGTTTAAATTTTTTAAGGGGAATTAATAACGTGCATTAGGAAATTACTGCAGTCAACAACCTAAATTGTCGCAAAACAATATTTCAGCATAACGGGATGTTTCAAGACAACCCCTTTTTTTTGATCCATATACAGGCAGGTTTCATTATCATAAGGATGCTAAAGATGTCCCAGGATGACAAACAAAATGGTCGACCGTTATGCGGTTCTAAGCGTGGATGCCAAAGTCAGTGACCGAAGCATCACATCAAAAAGCCTTATCCTTTCCGCAACTGTAGGATATTCTGTTGTGAAGTTTTAAAATATTTTGCGGTAAACACAGGGAAATTAATTTTAATTCAGCAAAACTGTCATAATTAGTATGTTCCTAACAGTAATGGTATGCCACAAAATCACGTTCTCTTCATTGTAACACCGCCTGGACAGATTCCCATAAGGATATTCAGCCTATCCACAGATACGGGGAATATAATTGTTAAGTTTTGCTCAGCAACAATGATGCTCACATACCTACATATAAAATGGCGCAGATAAAGATTTTATTAACATTTATGTGAAATCTTTAGTTAGATTGGGATAAACACTCGGCGTTTACTGCAGGTTAGCAAACTATTAGAATTGACATAAAAATTGTGGGATGCTACAAGACACTTCTTTCTTGTTTATTGGGACACTGCCATGATCTATTCCCACAAAAATCCCAAATTTATCCGCATGTACAGAGAATATAATGGTGGAGTTGTGCTCAGCCGCGTACTGTTGAGGTCTAATCCACAGTTGAATAAATTGGGGACTTACATTAAAATTTCCTATCAATTTGGTGATCTACAATATTTGTTGTGAAATTTTTAGAATACTGGGCTATTACTGCAACTCAAAAAAAACTGTTAAAATTGGCAGGCCAATAGTGGGATGCTACAACATCACTTTTTCGTCCAATGAGGATCCCCAACGTATCCACAGGAACTGGAAATATAATGCTGGGGTTGTGCCCAGCCGCGATGCTGTTCAAAGTCTAGTCTACAGTTGGCGCAATTGGGGATTTACATTAAAATGCCCAATAGATTTGGTGATCTACGACATTTTGTAGCGAAATCTTTAGAACACTGGACAATTGCTGCAAGTCAGAAAACTGTTAAAATAGGCAGGCAAATAGTGGGATGCTACAACACCACTTCTTCCTTCTTTATTGGGACACCGCCAGGACCTATTCCCATGAAGATACCTAGCGTATCCACAGGGACGGGGAATATAATGGTTGAGTTGTGCTCAGCCGCAATGCTGTTGAGTGTCTGCAAGTGGCGCAACTGGAGCGCCACATTAGACTGTCCGATCACCTCTGCGGCGTCGCGTAGCGGGCGAGACGCCTTTTGCTCCCCTTCGGCGGCTACTAACTTGGCGGCAGCGTTGCGGGATGCTTCCGCTTCAGCCGCCATGGCCCTGAAACAATTAAAAAATACAAATATATTAACTAAAATAATAAGTTGGAAGTACTATTAAATTAAAATCAAATCAGATGATACTATTATGGATATGAATTAAAATTTTGGTTTCACCTATTGAACTAGTCCAATGATTATTAGTAATACTTATTCCACTAAAATTATCAGAAATATTTATGGAATACAATAACTAACAATTTACCTTTGAGAATTTATAGCAGTTCTTAGTTAGTGCAAACTCCCTTTATGAATGATATGCCGTTATTAATTGCAAAACTATTAAATTACTATTCGTAATATTTCATGAACGAGTTTTTTGCTTGCAGCTGTTATAATGTTAAAATTTGTGAGTCATCTGGAATAATAAATACCCTGCAGCCACTTCACACAACAAATTTCAGTTGGCTTGACGTTGAAATACACATTCAACCTTGTAACAGTGTCGGAATATCATGGATTTAATTTTTCTGTAAAGTGTTTGGCCTTTCGTGTTTTCTGGTTAGTGATACATTAGAGGGTATTTTCGTAAATATATAAACTAATTGACTAATTGTCGTTATGAAATTAGCAAACGCTGACCACACAAATATGAATAAAATGAAATATATTTAATTTTTATTTATTTCTTTAAAAAAGATATAACTAAAACCCACATGTTATTAGTACAAAAACGATTGATATGATACAGTTACAGAGCACCTCTGAATTTTTCTAGAATTATTTTATTAATTTAAAGAGCGCCTTTGTTGTTTAAGATTTATAAAATGCAGTAAAAACACTATATACTAAGATTGTTAAATCATCCTAAATATAACTTTCAATGTGTTTAAAATTTTCAAAGTTTGATTGTGTCAAACAGTAAATTTACAAAAAAAAAGTTTTTTTAATATTTTTTACTGATGTCTAATAAAATGAACCACTACTTTAAAATAATTTTAGCCACTGTTTTAGAAGTGTAATTAATTTGTAAAATATTTAAACATTTTTTGTTGTCACTATAGCTGTTTTTTACTCTAAAAAACTTTCGATTTTTTTAAAATCAAAATGTGTAATGCTTTATTCAGTCGCATGCTGATTATTTGGAAAAAAATTAAATTACTTAAATATGGCGACACAATAGTACTAAATTACTTCATTTCAGCTCATTTTTGAATTTAAGAAATTGTAAGTGAAAAAATATGGCAAAAATATTTCATAAAAAAATTGCACTAATGATGAAAACTTATAGGACGGATCTATCCTAAATAATACAAAATAATATGCATTTAGTTATCAAAAATAAAACGGTTATTGTAAGTCACATTTTATTGAAAGAAAAGTTAGGTAGCAAAGGCTTAAATTTTAGATTTTGTTATTTTTTATAAATATTAAAGATACAGTTTTCTAAATGCGGTTCAGAAACGAAACCTATGTAATTCTTTTTACCAATTTTAATGCGTGGTGATTTTTAAAACGCACCACCTTCTGTTTTGCGTTCTTTAAATGTAATTGAGAACCCGACTTAAGTTATTTTTCATCAGATCTAAATTAATCTTTACTATGATTTAATCTCACATAAAAACATCGCCTACAATTGCTCAAAGTCATGTAAGAAACAATTTGTATAAGCATGGTTGGCACGCAGCTAATTGGTCATTCCGTATATGATGTGTACGTTCGCAGTTTTTGCGCGGTTTTCCAACAAAAAAAAATAAGTTACTTCCACAGTTACTAGCGCACTTTTCAACCAAACCGTATGAAAATTTTTTCTTACGTGAGTTCAGTCGATTAAATTTACCTGGTGAGTTGAACCGGCAGTTTGATATCCTTCACTTCCACTCGCTCTACTTTGATTCCCCAGTTTTCGGTGCCCTCGTCCAAGATCCCTTCTATTTGAGAGGCGATTCCTTCCCTCTCCGTCAGCATTTCCGCCAGAGTTCGCATACCCAGCGCGTTTCTCAGCGTGGTCTGCGCTAACAGTTTTGTACTGTATATGGCGTCGTCCACATTTGCCACCGAAGCGATGGGATCCTAAGAAGTAATTTTTTTACATTTTTGATGCTGGTAAACCGGTATATTTTTTGAAATCTATTGTTTATATTCGTTTTCTACCTATCAAATTTAACTCTTCAGGGGCTTCTTCCAAATTTTAAAATTAAAACTTATTTGTCATCAAGCTTTTTAAACCCGTTCTACCCATACCTACTTTTGTCTCATCAACCGGTCTCTTCTATTAAGCTCCCTCCAAGAACTCCCTCCCTAGTTTCTTTAAAAATATTTCAACAAACATACGCTACCCTTTTACCTGAGTCCTGAAGTACACAACAGCGTCCACAGACACGGTGACAGAGTCTTTGGATAGAATTTCCTGCGGTGGGACATCGTACGACGCCACTCGAAGATCTATCTTCCGATAATTATCAATACAGGGTATTATAAAAACCATTCCGGGGCCCTGAGCGCTTTGTAAACGTCCTATTCTGAATATAACCAAGCGTTCGTATTCCTGGGCAATTGTAAGGCAGACGAACATGCTAAAATATATTTTTTTATATTTGGTTAGAAAACTGAAATAATCCACACACCAGTATACATTAAATATATTTCTATAGTATATGGATATTTACATTTATTCAGCAAGGTAAGCAATTTTTAGGTAACGTATCCAAACATTTTTGCCATAAGTTTTTTTTTCTTTAACGCTATAAAGCAAAAAACCAGGGTCAAAAATGCGACTGAATTAACTTAAAATGGAACCTTTAAGTACATCTAAATAACTGATTTAAGGGACGGGCTTCCGCAGCTTTATCCGTTTTGAACAATCGGACCGGGATATTTGTAGGTAAAAACATCGTTTAAAGTCATATTATTATTATATGCTTTTGAGTCATTCTGCAATAGATACGGCATATTAGCCGCTCTTTTTATTTTTTTCTTTCATGTTGTATAACTAACCCCTATAAATTTTATTGTTGGTATCCTATTTATTTACCAAATTAAAGGTTCTTTCGCCCGTCCTAAACCAGTCAGACTAATAATGTTAAAGCAATGTCCGTGAATAAATAAATAATTGCAATGCGAATCTATTATGATTGATGATAGGTTCCTATATGAATGGATATCCTTTAATGAATTTTAACACCTGTTTACTCACCGGAAGCAATATACCTGGTCATATTGTTTGGCTAATGCTTTTAGGGTAAGCAAAAATTATTTATCATCATAGAAAAAAATCTCAATTTATTTGCTGAGAAAAACATGTCAACAAAATATAAAAACTAATTATTCAAAAGAGATTTCACGATAGTCAAAACCATCTCATTTAAAAAAAATTGTTCAGGGTTAAAGACCTTCACAGAGTTATGACCTTATAGAATCATTTTTAGCCAATTAGGGCTTGGGAAAAAATTGAAATCTTTCATCCATTGGAGATCCAATTTTTCCCAAGCGTTAATTGGCTAAAAGTGATTCTAACAGCTCCTCCCAATTCCCACAGAGCAAAGCATGTATGACGTGATCACAAATACCATATGACATTTTAAGGGCCCTAAAATCCTGGCGTGTTAGCAAAAAAATCTCCTTTTTACATAAATGTCCGTTGAATGTTAATAAATTCGTGACCAAAAAAATTATAGATTCATAAAAAAATTCGATGATAAAATCTGTTTCATACGTATTCTACAAAATTTTTTAAAAGATTTTTTTTCGATGAATTTTTAATCATTATAAAAGATAAAATTTTGTCTGTATAGAAATAATTTCTTCTTTAAAAGGCACAGAAAAAAACATGATGGGTTTTCTGATTGCACCTTTAACTTTTTTACTAAGAATCTAAGTAAAGTTAATTCCATTGTTTCTGCTTAAAGTTTTTACACTGTGATTAATTACATTTTTGAAAAGTTATTAAACTTGTCTTGTAACACCTTTATATTATTTAAGAAAATAAATTGTACTTTATACCGTTTTTTATAATGATACCCTAATAACTTTGATGTAAATTATATTTCCGTTTAATATTCCAATACCTAAATGTCATGTTTATTAAAATCAAAGAAAGTGAAGATCTTTAATGGTAACCAAAAGCTTAATTATCCCTGCATGAGATATATTCTACATATTTTAGCTGCAGGTTTTGATGTTTCGAGGGTTTACGAAATATTAAAAAAATCTTATTCTTGGTTCATAGTTTGTTCAAAGTGTATAAAAATAAACCCAAAAACTACGGTTTTGGAGGTTTTAAAGGCATTTTTTGGATTTTTCCTTTAGTTTTTGCATTTTGACCTAAAGTATAAAAAGATTTTAAAATTCAAAAAACGCTCCTATATTGCCCATATCGAATTTTTTTTATTTTTACTCTTAACACATTCTTTGGCAATGTATATCCTGGGTTTTACTGTACCAAAAGATTTAAATTATGATGATGACCTTATTCTTTAAATGTGCCAAAGATTAACACAAAATTAAAATAGAACTCAAAGATCAAAAACTGAGGTGGTTTGGAGCTCTGAATTTCCGGTAAGATATAATTTAAATGTAATTTATTATCATTGGAAATTTTGTTTGTGACATCACTTGTAAAAACTACATTTTTTCGCACATTTTTTATATTTTTTGGCCAACTCTGCCTTTTTTTAGACTCAACCAGCAAAAGAAAGTTCAGTAATAGACAACTAAACGGAAAAATTTTATATCTACAACAATATATTAAACCCACATTTTGTCAAACGGGTGTTTTGACCTCAGCATATGCTAATTATTTTTGGCGAATTTTTTTAAGCACTTCGATTTACTACATACATACCTGAAAGGAAATAAGACAATGATGATAACCCACGAAATGACCAAGAGGAAAAATCCGAAAATTTGCCCGGCCAATTCTGTTTCAGGCGCCTCGGCTCTTACTTTTGTCAGTAAAGTAGGGTGATCACTCATCTAAAAGAAATTAAAATATAAACAAAGTAAACAAGATAAAGAGATCAAACTTTGAAATTCGTGGCCAACATGAAAAAATTTTAAAAGGTGATTTAACTTCTTAACGGAGAATTGACTCCTTAAAAGTGTATTGTTATAAAATAATCGCGAAATATGGGCTGTTTCATACTTATAACAAAACGTCCTTTGGACAAAGTCCAAAGGACATAAGTCCTTCGGACTTTATCCAAAGGACAAATACAGCGTTAAAACGCCCTTTGGACTTTGTCCATTGAACAAAGTCCAAAGGAGAAAATCCAAAGAACAACGTGTTCATACTTTCTTGTCCTTTAAACTTTTTCCTTTGGATTTTTTCCTTTGAATTTTGTCCAAAGGGCACATTTTAAATAGCGTTCATACTTCGTCCAAAGGAATTGTCCAAAAGACGTTTTGTCATAAGTATGAACCAGCCTTAAAATTTCTTGGATTGTTTTATTTAATTTCAGAAATCAAAGCACTGTGTGTTGTATTTAAATAAAAATATGCTAGAAAAAGAATGCTAAATTTAATCATTTATGTAAGAAGAAAAAAAATGAAACCCAAGATTAATTTGTATATCTGAATAATTTATTATTATTTTAGGTTAATCATTGCATTAATGTCATTTGTTAATGTCTTGCACAAGAAATAAATTTAAACAAAATATTTTGGTTTCTGACTTATCATGAGTAGATTATTCTTCGTATTTTTGGAAAATTTTTCATTGTTTTTATCCATTAATCATTGATTCTCACATTTTATACATTATAATTCTTATCTGCATTGCACAAACTATTTTAATGCTTAGACAAATTATTTTGATTAAGAAATCTGGGTATTCCTTAATTCGACGACATTAAATTAAAATAAAGAAATTAAATGTTAAAACACCGTTTGATTACTTTGCTTATAGATTGCTGGGGTAAACTAAGGTGTACAGTACGTGCTCAAGGCTGTTCATGAGTTTAATCATGATAAATTTGTGAGTTTATGAGTTGCATGGTGATATCTTAATCACAATTTTAATATAATGATATGTTCTTAATTAGTTTTTAAATTAGCATATGAAAATTTTTAAAGAGTTCTATTAATAAACATGTTTGTTAATAATTAAAAACTTTTATTTATAAACTGGAGTTTCCGATTATTGTTTAGTTATGCTAAAGTCTTTTTAGGCATAACAGTGATTTCTTCCTTGATTTATAAATACATTTTATTCACTTACTACATAAAATAAAGCTCGATTTTTATTCTGGATAATATAATATAAGTGAAAGTAAAAAAAACCAACAAACTTACACTTAAAAAGAACTAAGGGCAGAGGTTTACATATTTCATTTAGTGAAGCTGTCGATTTCTAATATTTTCAAATAATCTTCTAATTAACTTGGTAAATCGGATTTTACACTATTATTTCCACCCCAAACATCTTTTAATTAATCTAAAATAACTTTATTATTGTGTTACACAAAATAACTGACTACTACCGCAGCCTTAAAGCAACAGATAAAAGTTACCATGGAAAGTGTAAATTTACACAGAAAATCGTAGCCAAACATAAGTTTAACTAAAATTTTTGTAAAAATTATAACACTAATCCTAAGAAAATTATAAAAGTAACCCATTATTACAAAAAAAACCGTTAAAGCATTAACTAATTTTTAAACGATAATTATAAATTTATTTAATTTTTCAGGTTTCCATTAAAACGCAAATAAATCGAATTTTCTGAGATGCTCAAGAATTCTAAAAATGTTTTGTATTTTTGCTGCGAACTCTAGGTAACATTATTATTTCTAATTTGGTTTGTTTCGTAAGAATCAATACCTTTTACATTCTTGTTAATAACTTTTTTAAAACCTTTTGTATTTGATATATTATTGAACTAACATAAAAATGAAATTGTGCACTGAAATGGTCGAAACTAAGACTGATAGCAAGCATAAAAAATAGTATAAACTATAGGCAGCAATAGTATTTTATAAATTAACATTTTAGAATTATAACTTTAAGTCATAAATTACAGGGTGGACATGGTTACAGAAAACATATAAAAACATTGATTGTATTTAGCTTTTAAAATCCTCTACTAATAAATCTTATATCAAACAACTCGTCGATACGTGCATATTTCGCCATAGTAGATAATTAAATTAAAATTTTAATAAAAACGCAATTTTCTTATTTTTATAACATTAGTGTTTTTAAGTAAAATTTAGAATTTAAAATTTGCAAATCTTTCATTAAATATGAAAAATTTTGGGGCAAATATAAAATGATTTTTAAAATAATTATTTTAGGCTAAAAGTTTGGTGATTTAATTTCAATTTAAAACATTTTCTCCAGACGGCTTAAATGGAGTTGCTAAATAAGAAATTATCCTGCCAGTGGTTTTCGATATTAAGTCCTACACTTTATGTTTATTAAGCAATTTCAGTGCATATAGTTTATTTTATATTCAAGATGTCTATATTTTTTTTAAAAATTTTTATTGTTCAGAAAAGTATTAAAAGTGCACATTTATTAAAAACATAAGAAATAAGTCTTTAACTTTAAACACCAGTTAATGCTTTAGTACAATCAAAAATAATCCTATTGTAATTTAACTAAATCAATTATTTTGTCAACTAGAGATGCAAAAGAAAACTAGATGCGTAAGAAAAATCTCACAAAATTGAACAAATTTCAGTGTTTTGATTTCTAAAGAAAACAGTTATGTAAAAATACTTTAGATTTTTCATTCTTATCCCTCAAAGCTTCAAAAAAACAGTCTCCAGAGGCACGTTTACCAGGATTCCTAATGATCCCGAATTTAAAAAAAAAACTGAAAAAAAATAATTTTTCTGTTTGAAGTTTTGACTTTGAGCTACTTAAACAAATTATTTCCTAAAAAAAGTATATCGTATAGTTATGCGAATTAAAAATATTATTATTATTGATAAAATATTGATCTTTTTCATTTACTAAGCTGAAAGAATAAATGAACGTGAAGAATAAATGTCACAGGCCTTATATCAAGTAAACCTAAAATTGCATAAAAAACCATCTTTTAACATGTTACTTTTTTGAAAGAATAATCAAGTCTGTAAGCTATTAAATACAATATCTGGTTTTTTTATTTTAAGATATGAACTCTGTTAATCCTTATAAACCTAAAGTTCATTCAAAAGGGATATAGATGCTGCGAATTCAACATGTGTAATAATATAAAAAATACTTAATTAGAGCAAAAAATAATGCAAAGAAAACCTAATAAAATTTACCAATATAATAAAGCATTACCGGTAATAAACTACTGAAAAAATATGGGACATTTGATAGAATTTCCTATACTTTTTTCAACATTAAAATACATCAAGTCAATACTCCAAAATTAAAAACATTTTTTAAATTAAAAACGCTTTGTTTAGAATATTGCTTCCAAAGTATACATTAAGTAATAAAAAAATCATATGTATGCGATAGTTCATCCTTTTTTTTTAATTTGTATCATCTTTATTTGGTTTATATCTCGGGTTAGTTAGTTAAGACTTGTTAGTGTTATAAAATTTTGCCATCAAAGTAATTTAATGGAACAAATATCACGTCACACTTTGTGACTGTGGTAACCTAAGTGTAACTTTAACTCTTGCCTTATTGTTATGCAAAAAAAAACCATAAAAATTGATGCTAAAATTGGTCAATAATAAATAAACCAGGCGTTTGCTGTTTCTTAGTTAAAGTTTTTTATTCACAATTTTAAAAATTAAAAAAAATCTTATACAAAATCCGTAATTGTCATAATTAAAAAAACATAAATAAACTTCACAAATTTTTATTCTGGTGTATCGCACAATACTTAAATTTTTTATAAAAAGGGTTTTATTTATAAAGTCATTGTTTTTACACAAAACAAAACTAAATATATATTAAATTATCAGACATGGTTTTTTATTATTACAAATAAAATTTATTTTCATGAATCAAATTCCTATACATAACTTAATAGGAAGAAAGGGGTGGGGATGTTATTAGGAAGCTACTAGCTTTAACCAAATAATTTAAAATTATGTAGTAAAACCAAAAATATATAATACTATATATTATATAATATATAGTATTATATATTTTTGGTAAAACTGTTTAACTTTATGAAATTAAGATAAAGCAATTGTATACTATAAATTAAAATTAGTGCTAATTAATTTATATAAAGATTATAAAACTGAGTGCTTCCTAATACAAAACTTATCCGTTTCAAATTTAATATTAAAGCTTCTTCGTACCCAGGCTAACACATTTCTAAATTCGAGTCTGATCAATTCAGTATTAACCCGCTCTCGTGATGTCCTTTTCCTCCGTTACAACCGTGAAATTCTGATACGACAAAGGTGAAACCTTCGTCTCACAGTGTTGGTATTTTTGTATGACCAATGTCGTTCTTAAACTTTACCACGGTAAACTCTGCGTATGACCTAGGTCGTACTTAGGTCATACATTATTTTGCGTGATTAGTACCCAGTGACCGAGCAAATTGAAATGGTTAAAGCTGTACGGTAGCAATATGCAAATTTTTGCAATAAGAAATATCCTACGTAATAACTGTCCGGAGAGACCTTAAATGGCATTTACGTTTATTAGTTTTACGTTTTAAGATAAAACGTAAAACTTCCACCACGCGATATAAAAAAAATTATTCTAAATTAGAATGCCCAATTTTTGAATAAACATAATTAAAACCAATTCTTTAAATTTCTAGTAGATTAAAAAATGTGTTTTTTTAACAATACAAAGCAAAGTGTCCCATAATTGTGCTATTCATTCTTCAGTACAGCAGCAACTATTAATGTTTAATTGATGCCTAATTACGATCAAAAAAATTAACAATGAATTTATTTAAAAATAGCATTTAAAAATCCTACTTGCAGCTTTTAACGTGCAGTATTCTATCTAAATGCAGTAGAACCAATATTATTTTTTACCATCAATTTTTGATGCAATGACTTTTAAAAAGAACCCCTCCCCTGATTCGCGTTTTCAAAATGTATTTGAGAACCCAACTCATCTTACTCTTTAACGAATTTTGTTGTGAAGACTTATAAAACACACCACTTCTTATGTTTCGTCAAACGTGGTTGAGAACCCAACTTATGTAATCTTTTACCACCTTCTGTTTTGCTCAAATTCGATAGTAAAAGATCCCTGAATACGTAAAATAGTATTTGTGTTTTTCAAATCAACAATTCCAAAAGGGTGTGATTGTGTTTGTGTTCCACAAAAATTATACATTTATGTAAAAACTTTGGTATCTGGTAAAGAACAATATGGCTTTTTGAAACGCAATATCGCAGCAGTTAATTTTTAGTGAACCGGAATAATTAAATTAATATTTTTGAACAGCTGAAAACAAGAGAAATATTTTAGAACCGCAGTTTCACCATGAAAAAAACGAATCACAAACCCGATTATTTGGAAGAGTTCATTTTTAACGGGGAAAAAGTTTTAAAAATTTGTATTGATGAAAAACTGAAGTCCGTTTCATATATTTTAATTATTGAAAAATGTTTCCTTTTTTCCTTACTACAACAATAAAACTGTAATATTTTATTATAATTTATATCAAATGCTATCTTAATGATTTGAAATTAAACAAATAATGCTTAAAAATAATAAGTAATAAATATTATTTAAACATAATAAATATTATTTTAAAAAATAATTTTTTTTCCCGACAAAATGTTATTCTTGACAAAAAGCGTATTTTGTGTCGTGTTTTTTGTGGTCACCACCACCCACCAAACGTTATTACCAACAAACAGGCAAGAATTACATTGTATGAAATTTGGAGATTTTATTTGCATATATGAAACGTTGCTGCTTTAATGGATTATCATATAAAAATTATAACATGTAAAGACCATACAATACGTGATCGAAACGTTGGATTATTTGTTTTGGGATAAAAAGGAAAACCTATAAACAAATTAAAACAAGGCGATTTGGCAACACTGATATATACCTTTCAAAACCCACAAAAAGTTAGAATCAAGTTGAGATGAAAAATTTGATTTTAGATATATTATTACTTCATGATTTCAAGTGGAGTTAATATATTTTACACGTGAACCAACACACAACCTGTTGTTTACAAACATAATTAATATATAACACAAAAAATGGAAAAGAAAATTATGTCATCGGAAAATCCACACCGATGTTTGTTTCAATATAACGCAAACTTTTTAGACCAAGTTATTTCATCACGTTTTTTTCCATCGACTGGATTTTAGTTTTAAATAAACACGAAGCGATACCAAAAGGGAGACTTAATCGCCGATTTTATCCGCTTTTTCAGCTTAATTCACCGCATCTGCTTTTCCTGGTTTAGGTTTAATGGAAAATATCCGGGAGCGGGGGTATAAAGGAGATAAAGCCGCATGATAGCTTTATTCGCGGAGAGTAAATAAAATTCATTGAGGACACCAGAATGAAAAGTCAGGCAAAAAAATCGGAAGCCAATTTTTAAATTTCAGAAAACCATTTCAAAAATCTGATCGCTACCTTCTTGCCGCTTTTAACTTTTAGACTTTCGGTTTATCCAACAAACACATAAATATACTAAAAAAAAATTTACATACCAGACAAATGTATTACTCAGAAGAGTACAAAGAGATAATGAAATTTTGAGGTAAATTATAAGAACTTGAATCGATAAACTTTTCCTAGAAAATGGAATTGCATATATAAGGGCAAAATAAGGCAATTTCGAAGATTGTATAAAAGTAAAAGAATATCGGACTGTACAGTATATTTAACGGTTGTTGTAATTATTTTAAGCAATCCATAATGTAGGATTTTAATTAAGTAAACATATCTACGACCTTGAAATAATTAACAGTTTGTTTAAATAATCTACATAAAAGTTTTTAATGTAATATTGTCAAATATTCTGTT
Organism: Microlaimidae sp. YZB2_3; assembly: GCA_030248175.1. Lineage (NCBI taxonomy): Eukaryota > Metazoa > Nematoda > Chromadorea > Desmodorida > Microlaimidae > Microlaimidae sp. YZB2_3. The sequence continues at coordinate 14,854 of JASAMX010026878.1, forward strand.
AAAAATTTTTTTTTTTTGAATTCTACCCTTGGATTGTTTTACAAATGGCTTTTAATAAAAAATGTTAAGCGCCTTCTCGCTTTTAAATTATTGACGCGTCGTAATTAAACCGCTCATCATAAAAGCAAAAATATATAACATAATAATAAAGGAAAAATATGTGACTTCATATATTTCTCAGACACATTGAGTGCTCTTATTAATAAGAGCGCGCTTTTATTAGGGCACTCGGATGTGCTAATTAGGCCCCTGTTTCTGAAAGGGTGGTCCTTATTATGGCGTCTAAGAGGTCTTACTAAGGCGCGCACTTATTAGCAGACCATGGCCCTAATAAGGGCGCGTTTTTATTAGCTCACTTATCAATTTTCAAAAAAAAAGTTTATTTATAGGTCTGTTTTATGCAACTGTTGTCGTCGTGGCTGCGATGGCTCAGTGGTAGAGATTCGGACTATCACTGAGCAAGTGATGGGTTCGAATCCCGAGGACGGTAGGTTTTATTTTTTTTCTTTACAAAAAATTGTCAATTTTTTAATTTAACATGAGTAGGCCACCAAAAAAATAGCGTTGTTTATTTTTGTTATTGCTTTTCGGAATTTATACTTGCATTTGGTACACCATAACAATTAAGTAGTTTAGCATTCCAATTTATTTTTTGTTTCCTTACGTGATTGGCCGATTATTGTAAAACTGTTAAGAAGTTTCATTAAATCTAAGCATTATTAGATTTTTACATTAGAGCATCACCAGGCTGAATATATGCGTTTGCGAGGCCAGGTCCAGGACCAGGGCAGACAAACTGCCAAGGCATTGCCGGATCGAAGTTCCGGTCCATAATTATATATTCATCTTTGAATACAAATAAAATATGAATTTTACCCGTTTGTAATTTTTTCTCATTTAAAAACCGCTGCAAATCCACAGAAGGTATTTCCAGCCAGTGCTGCACTATGTTATTTCGCGTCCCGATAATACCGGACGTGGAATTTAACCCTTTTGGGTTTTTTCGTCCCAAAACCACTGCAAATCCGCAGTAGGAATTCCGCGTCAGTGCTGCTCAGTATTTAACTCTGCGTCGGATCCCGTCGGTGGCCGCCCTTTTATACTGAGAAGTGATGGCGCGGAATCCCTTCCGCGGATTTGCAGCGAAGAGAATCCCAAAGGGTTAATGGTCTATCTTTTTTTTAAATTATTAAATAACATTATAACTAAATAAATAATAATAAATAATTTTATGGTTAACATTTTCAGCAAATAAATAATAAATATTTTTTATGATTTTAAATAAAAAAATAATATTAAAAGAGTTCTCTTACTAAAAAATAAATATAAATAAATTTTTCATTGTATTAACTTAAAATCAAAAACTTGCGCTGTGTAAGAACTTATAATATCACAGCTGAAAGCTCCCAAACACAAAAGCCCAATTTCTAAACATTAAGTTTTCTATTGTCCAACGTAGTTAGCTGGTAAAACTTGGTGTGTAAAAAATCGTTTTCTGTTAAAATGAGATGTCTTTTGTTTAATTGATAGCTTAAAAACCAGAAATATTTTTTAAACAGGTGTAATGCGGCTACTGAAAAGTACCTCTATTTAAAACCGCGTTAATGCTTGTTTAAATTTTTAAAAATAAATCTAAACAAAACATTAAGAGTAACCTGATAAGATTATTGATAAAGAACGTGTTTTTATTTAATAGCAAAGTTTAAGTGATTCAGCTCGCCTTGGTAATGCAATGTATTGCGTTAATTGCTTATATTGTTTGCTCGAATGAAAATGATAATGATCATAATAATATTCTTTTTAGTTTTTATATACAGTATACATTATTTTTTACAATACTAATATTAAAGTATTTTTTTTCTTTTTTAAATTGCAGTCTTTTATCTTAGCATATTGCATGAATTTTAACTATATCCACCATTTATTTACAAAATCAGCCGTAATAAATGGTTAATTGTTTTTGAGGTTTGTAAGTGTTGCGAAAAAGATTTTCGCATTTTATTTGCTATTAAAGAGTGAGAGAGAGAGAGAGAGAGAAAAGATTTTAAGGACTATTTTTTAAAATAAACTATTTTATTTCAATTCTTATTAAAATTAAATTAACTTTAACATTGCAGGTAAAATAACTTTAAACATGTTTAAAAGTTAATCAAGCTTTATATACTGATTTGGGGATGGAGTTCTAGACCTTTTTCCGGATTAAAGAGCTGAAGCTTGTGAACATGATACTGGGGTTGAAAAACACCATTAAGATCAAGGATAAACATGTTATAACTCGTAACAACTTTTTTTAAAATAAAAACATATATTTAAATGAACTTTTTTACGAAACAAATATTTTACTAACTGTAAAATAAATTTTATTGAAAACTTTGAATGTAAAATACTAACAGTTCATAATACTTGTTTGTTTTTAAAATTAATATTTGGGGATTTCTAGGTAATAAAAAAATATTAGACTGGGTTCAAAAAATAGGCCCAAAAAAGGGTTTTCTCGTCGAAACTAGCAGACCTAGTCCAAACGGACCCAAAGCAAGTTTTTATAAATAGCTAATACTGCATTAATTAGAAAAAATATTACAGAATAAGTATTTTAACCGTCTGAAAACAAAAAAAAAATTAAAAACGGATTAAAAATGGTGTTGAATAGGATGCACGGCCATGGAAGAAGCCGCACCAGTTTTCAATAAGACACGAAAGGCGGTCAACAATACGTTGCTAATAAATTTTTAATAAGCATCCCTCTGAGCTTTGAACGAAGCCCCGTATATTAAAAATGGCATCATATACTATAGTATTTCCAGGTTTCCCTAACTGACAAATACAATTTGTGCTTAATGCGTGAAAGTTTTCCTTTTGTGTTCTATTAAACAACAATCAAAAACGCTTTTCTAGAAGTTTGGTCATGTTTTTTAATAAAAGTAACATAAAAAATTTAACGTCCCTAAGAAAAAATTTATTTAAAATAAATGCAAAGCTATAAATATAGGATCTTTTATTTGAAATTTCTATATCACCCAAATTAAGAAACACATGATTACCAGGGTAAAATTGTATATTTTTACTGATCAACACAAGACAATTGTAGACGTTAAAAATCTAACTTACGAAAACAATGAATCTATTTTGAAACAAAAACAGTTTGGATTTATAAGTGCCCTTCAAATTAAATGAAGGTATATATAAAAAAATTGCAATTTAATTTCGGGAAATTCTGATTTCTAAGTTTATTATTTTTTAATCAAGCTGAAGACATAATGAATATGACAAAAAGCTGTTAATTTGACATGGATCAAAATTACAAAAAATAATTTTAAAAATTAAATCTTAAGTTTTTTGATTGCCATTAAAATTACGTAATAAATTGTAATAATTTTTTTAAATAATATAGGGAAACAACAGTCAAAAGCACTTTTACAGAATTTTGGTCATGTTTTTCAATCCTAATAAAGGTAACATAAAAAATTTATCGTTCCTAAGAAAAAATTTATTCTTTATTTTGCTTCAAAAAAATGCAAAGCTATAAATATTGGATCTTTTGTTTTAAATTTTTATAAAATATAAATTAAGAAATACTGTACATGATTGTATTGTTTGGAATTGTATATTTCGATTGTTCTACACAAAAAAACTTGTGGATGTTGAAAATCTAACTCACAAGAACAAAGGATCTAACTCAGCAAAAACCTATTTAGATTTATAAGTGCTATTTAAATTAAATAAAGGTATTTTTAAAAAGATGCAATTTAATTTTTGCGAAATTTTGATTTCGACGGACTAAAAATATAGATACAAAAAAAGCACTATTATACGTGTCACACCATCAAAAAAATTTAGAAAGTTTTAGAAAAAAACAATAATTGTTTTTATTTAATTTATTTATTTTTACCTAAAAAAATGAAACTACTTTTATATGTGTATACTCTGAATTTTACAAACTTTACATATTGAGGATTTGTCTGTTGGATTTACTGCTAAACAGCCCACATGCATTTAGTCTACTGCCACTTTAATGCTTATTTATAGTTAAACAAGCAATATTAATGTTAAAAAACAGTATGAAAACTTAGGACGAAATATAAAAAACGATAACACATTATTATATGTGTCAACATAGACATTTAAAATAAACTGCTTATTGATTAAGTTGTTGCCAATGGTCCAAATGTGAGTAACCTGTTTCGACTAAAGATATAACTTTACTAAATTCGAATTTTTTATATCAAAGATAGATAATGCGAGTCAACGCACAAGATTTTTTCTTTTCGCGACAAAAAAACTTTGTTACGCCTATAATTTTTTAAAAATCGCTATTTTGGCCATTTTTGAAAATTCATGTTTATTTATTATCATATTTTATGAGTAATTTTAGTAAGTACATCAATGTGAAACAAAAGTCAATAAATAAAGGAAAAAAATATTGCACGATGCACAGAATTATTTAACTAATATTTAATCTGATAAGTGGCGTTTTCAAACGGTAAAATATAAATCATAGTTTTTATTAATAAAAGACAACATAAATTTTAACTTCTTGAAACATTTAAATGTCCAAAAAAGACCTTATAGGGCCATAAAACTTAAGGTTAAGCATTTGCTTTTCAAACGTTAAAAATATTGTGGATAAAAAAAGTTAAAAGCATTTAGGGAAGACGGGCAGATTTTTATCAAAAATCATAGAAACTGAAAGTAAAGACGTTTGACCGCACCTTTTATATAAAAAATAATTTATTTATTAAAAAATTAGCAAGATATAAAGCTGTATTCAGGAAACTTCGGCATGGCGACGCCAAGCGTAGTCTCGCACGCTGAAGTTTCGCACAAATCAAGTCGCACAAGAAGCACAAAAGCAAATTTTCTAAAAATAATAAAATTTCGTAGCTATGAAATAAAAGGTGCGGTATAAAGTTAAACTTAAATGCGGTACCCAGTCAAACTTTTTGTCTTCGATTTTGATTATTTTTTGTGAAAACCCTACCTCTACCTCCAATAGCCCACAAATTTTTTTCATCAAAATATCTCCAGTGGTTCAGGAGATATAGCTTTTCGACAATTCTGTACTTAGAAGATTGCTTAACAGGTATTAGAGTTTAATTTACAAAATAGGGTAGTGCATTTAATTTTGGCACTTTTCCAAATTGGGCATTTTTGATTTTGGACTATATCTTTGGTAATCCTGGACCGAATACGACGTTTGATAGCTCAAACGAGAGCTAATTATATGTAAATGACTTTCGTGAGCTTTTTAATTGTTGTGTTATGATATTTTCATGTGAATTTGTGTGATTTATAAAAAACAAAATTGTTACTCGTTTTTAGAACATGGGCATTTCATGATTACGTAAAAAATTGGTTTAAAAATTAAACTGTCCTGGTAAAATTTAGTCCATTTTCCGAATTTTTAGTCCCCGTGGTTCTACGTTGCGTCAGTGGTGAGCAATCGTTATAAAATAAAATAGAGTAATTTCGGCACACTATTGCTGTAGGTAAAAACGGGTTGAATTTGATGGTCAGGTAATTGTAATTGTAATTGTCTAATTGTAGTTGTAAATAGTTAAAAGACAACGTTGAATTGTGTAGGAGTCATAGCACTGCACTTAAACTCGATTAAGGGGGTCTTTTTAAAAAGTGCCGAAATTAAATGCACTTTTTTCCCAAATTTCGCTCATTTTGATACCATTTGGCATTTTAGCTGTAAGTTTTTGACAGTTACACGTTGAACAACAAGTAGAAATTTAATTAAATAAAACTGTCTGGAGATAATGATAGGATTTTAAATTTTTGAAAATGATGATTTTTTGACTGAGAAACAATCGATTGTTTGTAAAGTGCCGAAATTAGATGCACACATTTAATTTCGGCAATTTTTCATTTTTTTTAAAACTGATTTAATTAAGTAAAAAAACTACTTTCGCACAGTGAAACTTTTATGAAGCAACGCGGTATCGTGAAAGCTTCAAAATGAGCTATTAAACATGAAAATCGGGCCATAAAGTGAAAAGTTATATTGGAAAAATTAAAAAGTGTCGAAATTAAATGCACAACCCTATGCACTCAAAAAAAGCAGCTACTTTCTACTTTAATTTGATATCTTGATTGTTAAGATTGTTGCAGTATTTGTCGAGCGAGATATTGCGTTTCGCGTTAAAAAACCCGCAGTATTTTTTGGTATAAAAACCAAACGAAGGCGGAAATTTGATTATGTTTGTCCAACTTTTAATGCCGTAATTTGCATTTTTAGCGAAAAAAATTGCAATTTTTTTGTACGGGAAACGCAATATCTCGACAAATACTGCACCAATCTTAACGATTACAGTATTAAATTAAAGTAGAAAATAGTTGCTTTTTTGAGCGCATATCTTTAATTTAAATTTTAATACTCATTGAGCAATTTTCCAAATACATAATTGTCGAAAAACGCCATTTTTGGAGGGTCATATCTCCTGAACCACTGGAGATATTTTGATGGAAAATTTTTTTTTAGCTATTAGGGTCAGGCGTAGGGTTATCACAAAAAATAATCAAAATCGAAGATAAAAAGTTTGACTCGGTACCGCACCCATAAGCCAGTACGACAAAAAACTAAATCACCAAACCCCAGAGTTAAGAAAAACAAGAGAAGGAGTAGTAGAACTACAAATGACCAAAAAAATTCATAACGGGAGCGGTAAAAAAGAAAAAAAAAATTAATCCAAAACAAGGCCAAAATTAATATAAATAATTATTCATATGGAACATCTATAAAAACACATAAACAACAAAAATGAGTCCCTTGAATATTGTTTCAGTTGCGTTAGACAATGAATTTATATTAATGTATCGCTTATTTTGAATGGCATACAATAATAAAATTTTGGTTTAACCGGTACTCTACATGCCCCTGTGCTCTGCGTTCTAGAACTGTTCGGAACAGTTCTAGAACCTGTTCCGAACAGTTCTAGAACCTGTTCCGAACAGTTCTAGAACAGTTCTAGGACTGATTTGCAGTTCTCAAAATCAAAAAATAAATAAAACTCCGCAAATGATATTTAAACACATAAAACAACGGAAATACACAATAAAATCACGTGATAAGTGTTGGAAAATGTTTCGGTGACTTTTATAATGCACCAAAGTACAACTTCGGCATTTTCAAATGCCGAATTTCTCACAAATTTGGGCAAACTGGAAAGTACACCGACACTGTTCTGAACAGTTCTGAACAGTTCGACACTGTTCTGAACAGTTCTGAACAGTTCTGAACAGTTCGACACTGTTCTGAACAGTTCTGACACTGTTCTGAACAGAACTGTTCCGAACAGTTCTAAAACTGTTCGGAACAGTTCTAGAACCTGTTCCGAACAGTTCTAGAACTGGACCGGTTGAGTACGGGTTAAGTCGACCGTACAGTAAGAGAAATATGCTCACCTGTAGTTTTTTAGTCCACATCATTTTTGTACAGATTTAAAAACATTATTAAATTTTCACTGGTTGTGTTTTATTAATGTATAACAACAACAAGCCATAGTTATCGCAAATTTTATAGTTGTATTGTAACAAAACTAAAAATAGTAACAAAAATCACGCGATACGTTATAAAACGTTCGCTGTTTTATGTGAAAATTTAACAAGTCACAGAGCTTTAATCCCGTTTTAATTCGACTCAGTCTGCTCTTGAAACCGCGGAAAACACCAATCCTTGGATGTTTTCTGTCTTTTAAGCTTAATCTGCATAAATAAATGGGGCGTTCCGTTCTTCAATGGGGCGTTAACGTCCTTAAAATAACCTAAAGCACTCTGCGATAGAAAGGGTCATTAATCCCAATGGACTTAACGCAATACAACCGAAAATCATTAGATGGACATTTCCATATAATTTGAACGAGCACAGTCCATTACTCGGTTAATCATGGACTTTAGTTTAGTACAATTTTTTTAATAAACCTTTGTAAAATTCTATAAGACCAAAACGGATATGCACTGGAAAATTTAATGATTTATGGAGTTAGAGAAAAAATATAAATTCAAGAAGCTTTAGTGAATCTTGACGCCTAAGTTAAAACTAAACTTTGTATCCAAAGCAAACTTATGCTCAAGCACTAAAATTAATCTAAGATCACAAAAAAATCATAATTTTCAAAATTTCTCGAAAAAATTATAGTTTTATCGGTTTTCTATTATTAATCATCATGTCTCGGCAGCACAAATATTTATTAAAAATTAAATCAGCGGGTCTCGATTACAAAATGATTGGCATAAGAGATGCTTAAATAATTAGCATGAGCACAATTTTTTTGTAATCTACAGACTTGTAAAAACCATAGTTTTAATTAAGTTAAATATTTAAATATAACATTTCAAAAACCAACAAAATTTTATAAAACTGTTGATATTTTTAACTGTTTTTTAAATATAGTCATTTAATAATCCAATACTGATTGAATTAAGGTTAAAATAAAAAGGACGATTATATAACCTAAGTTTTCTCATAAAAACATCGTTTTTATCTTACAATTTTTTTATAAACTAAAACAATTGTCAAAAAGGTAATAAAAACATCTTTATTAATTTACACGACATTTTTTAACTTAAATTAAATTTGGTGAGAGCTTTTACTACATATGTACGTATGAATGTACGTATTAATCAATGTTAGAATATGAGAATGTTTTTGGAACTCTTTACTTTAAAACACGATTAATAAAAAAATGTTCAACGTTGCAGCTTATTTTAAAATACTAATAGGCACATTGCAGCTTATTTTAAAATACTAATAGGCACGTTGCAGCTTATTTTAAAATACTAATAGGCACGTTGTAGCTTATTTTAAAATACTAATAGGCACGTTGCAGCTTATTTTAAAATACTAATAGACGCGTTGCAGCTTATTTTAAAATAGTAATAGGCACGTTGCAGCTTATTTTAAAGTGCTAATAGACAGGTTGCAGCTTATTTTAAAATACTAATAGGCACGTTGCAGCTTATTTTAAATTACTAATAGGCACAATGCAGCTTATTTTAAAATACTAATAGGCACAATGCAGCTTATTGTAAAATACTAATAGGCACAATGCAGCTTATTTTAAAATACTAATAGGCACAATGCAGCTTATTGTAAAATACTAATAGGCACAATGCAGCTTATTTTAAAGTACTAATAGACAGGTTGCAGCTTATTTTAAAATACTAATAGGCACGTTGCAGCTTATTGTAAAATACTAATAGGCACAATGCAGCTTATTTTAAAATACTAATAGGCACAATGCAGCTTATTGTAAAATACTAATAGGCACAATGCAGCTTATTTTAAAGTACTAATAGACAGGTTGCAGCTTATTTTAAAATACTAATAGACGCGTTGCAGCTTATTTTAAAATAGTAATAGGCACGTTGCAGCTTTATTTAAAGTACTAATAGACAGGTTGCAGCTTATTTTAAAATACTAATAGGCACGTTGCAGCTTATTTTAAATTACTAATAGGCACGATGCAGCTTATTTTAAAATACTAATAGACACGAGGCAGCTTATTTTAAAATACTAATAGGCACGTTGCAGCTTATTGTAAAATACTAATAGGCACAATGCAGCTTATTTTAAAATACTAATAGGCACAATGCAGCTTATTGTAAAATACTAATAGGCACAATGCAGCTTATTTTAAAGTACTAATAGACAGGTTGCAGCTTATTTTAAAATACTAATAGGCACGTTGCAGCTTATTTTAAATTACTAATAGGCACGTTGCAGCTTATTTTAAATACTAATAGGCACGTTGCAGCTTATTTTAAATTACTAATAGGCACGATGCAGCTTATTTTAAAATACTAATAGACACGATGCAGCTTATTTTAAAATACTAATAGGCACGTTGCAGCTTATTTTAAAATACTAATAGGCACGTTGCAGCTTATTTTAAAATACTAATAGGCACGTTGCAGCTTATTTTAAAATACTAATAGGCACGTTGCAGCTTATTTTAAAATACTAATAGGCACGTTGCAGCTTATTTTAAAATACTAATAGACGCGTTGCAGCTTATTTTAAAATAGTAATAGGCACGTTGCAGCTTATTTTAAAGTACTAATAGACAGGTTGCAGCTTATTTTAAAATACTAATAGGCACGTTGCAGCTTATTGTAAAATACTAATAGGCACAACGCAGCTTATTTTAAAATACTAATAGGCACAATGCAGCTTATTGTAAAATACTAATAGGCACAATGCAGCTTATTTTAAGGTACTAATAGACAGGTTGCAGCTTATTTTAAAATACTAATAGGCACGTTGCAGCTTATTTTAAATTACTAATAGGCACGATGCAGCTTTTTTTAAAATACTAATAGACACGATGCAGCTTATTTTAAAATACTAATAGGCACGTTGCAGCTTATTTTAAAATACTAATAGGCACGTTGCAGCTTATTTTAAAATACTAATAGACGCGTTGCAGCTTATTTTAAAATAGTAATAGGCACGTTGCAGCTTATTTTAAAGTACTAATAGACAGGTTGCAGCTTATTTTAAAATACTAATAGGCACGTTGCAGCTTATTGTAAAATACTAATAGGCACAATGCAGCTTATTTTAAAATACTAATAGGCAGAATGCAGCTTATTGTAAAATACTAATAGGCACAATGCAGCTTATTGTAAAATACTAATAGGCACAATGCAGCTTATTTTAAAATACTAATAGGCAGAATGCAGCTTATTGTAAAATACTAATAGGCACAATGCAGCTTATTTTAAAGTACTAATAGACAGGTTGCAGCTTATTTTAAAATACTAATAGGCACAATGCAGCTTATTGTAAAATACTAATAGGCACAATGCGGCTTATTTTAAAATACTAATAGACAGGTTGCAGCTTATTTTAAAATACTAATAGGCAGGTTGCAGCTTATTGTAAAATACTAATAGGCACATTGCAGCTTATTTTAAAATACTAATAGACACGATGCAGCTTATTTTAAAATACTAATAAGCACGTTGCAGCTTATCTTAAAATACTAATAGACGCGTTGCAGCTTATTTTAAAATAGTAATAGGCACGTTGCAGCTTATTTTAAAGTACTAATAGACACGTTGCAGCTTATTTTAAAATACTAATAGGCACAGGCACGTTGAAGCTTATTTTGAAATACTAATAGGCACATTGCAGCTTATTTTAAAATACTAATAGACACGTTGCAGGTTATTTTAAAATACTAATAGGCACGTTGCAGTATTAATATGTATCATCATCTTTTTTACAGTAAAAAACAACATTAACAAAATTAGTGGTATCCTTATTTAAGTTTAAAAGTATTGATTATAAAGTTTGTACAAAAAATATTTCCGTTGAGTTAAGTGCCTTTTTTTAGAAAGTCAAGCAGCGTAATATAAAAACTAGTAATGTTATTCCCAAACTCCGGCCTATTTCTATACTAACTTTATAAATAATTCTCACCGGTTCACTTATTCCATTGCACTCTCAATTGCTCACTTTTTTTTCAGCTGGCATTATTAAAGCGTGGTCTTTTTGAAACATCAACACAACAGGAGTTGTGAGACTTTTCTTAAACCTTAAAAACAATCACCACTGTTAAATAAACTTTACCAGACATGACTTGAGTGTTTTCATTTCCCATCAGTGCGGTTCGGCCTTTGTAAATTTAATTATTTTACAGTTATGGAGGTAATAAATATATGCTTTTTCTCAATGAAAGCTAAAGCTAATCTTGTTTTGATACAATTATAGATAAAAACTGGCTTAATAATAACACAAAAACCTATTTTTACTCAAACTCATTTTATTCCTGTTTTATAATTACTTCTTTCGAATTAAGTCAAATAACGACTAATGCTGTATGAAACTGAATAATTTTGAGGACAAAAAACGATTATATATTTTTTCGAATCCATATTGTACTGGAACTGGAAGAATATGTTTTTTTTTGGCGGTACATAAATACACAGACATTTTTTTTATTAACGATTTGATTTTTACATAACAGCTCCAAAGGACCGAATTCATCTAGCTGATAAAGTCACAAATTATTTTTTAAAATCAAAATCATCTTGTAAAAATAAATTTCGTTTTGACAAAATACAACAGGATATTTTTAAAAATATTAAAAAAATGCAATTAACTTTTTTTTCTATATGCAAAATCTGTCTTCGAGTTTTACATAATTATGTTTTTATTCACAAATGTAGCAAAAACAAAACTGAAGTTAATTTACAAACATTTATAAAATTTTAATTTTTAAATGAAATAATTGTTAGCAGAGTTTTAGTGAAATTTCAATTTTAAAAGTATTTTATATATTTTGGAAATGCGTTATAGAGAAGGAACACAACATTACAGAAGAAAATCACGTCTAATACTTGTTTTTTTTTATATATATTAACTTTTAAAACTGCAGCAAATACTGTAATAAAACCAATTTTTTTAAACAATTGTAAACGCAAAAAAATTTAAAAATAAAAATCTTAATAAGCACAAGTTTTTTTGAAATTTATAACGTATTATTAGAAAAACAACAACTTATGCAGACCTAGCAATGAGATTTTTGATTAGTTTTTACATTTTGTTTTTTTACATGCACATTGTTAAATGTTTTGTTTTGTTTTTACGAGCAGCAATATGCAAGAAACTGTCGGCCGCGTTGGCCGGACCGTCAAAATCCTATTTTATTATCAACTCCGATCGAAAAAAATTATTATTGCCTTAAATCTTTTTTTAAATATTCTATAACTTAAGGTATAAATATTCAAAACATTAGAAATATAAGTTTAAAAATATAAAAAAACTGTTAAACACGCTAAATGTAAGTCCAAAACGTAAACGCTCAATATTATAGATAAATACATATTAAAAAGTATAGCAAAAAATGCAGTTATTCTTGCCCATATACCTATATATTATGCTTTGCTTTTTTCGTTGAATATCGTCTATCAATCATGATTTTATTGCCTTTATCGGAAACTATGCGGCGCCGTCCATTTTAAAAATGTTTTTTTATGATTTTAGTTCACGTCTATTATTTTGTTGCTAAATAATTATCCGATGATAGTCACACAATTTTTCAACTTTAAGCTTTTATTTTTCTTCTCTAATTGTTTTTTAATAATGCATTACTGTTTTCGTACCATTTGATTATATCATTTTATATGTATTATTTATGGACATATGTATTTACCATTTAAGGTCTTTGGAGCCGAAAGAACTTAGAGCTAAAACTTGGGGCCGAAAAATAGGAACTTGAAACGGGAAGTGTAAAAGAGCAACACTTAATTAGCAACTACGCAAAAACGTATTTCTAAGCTCAATCCAAAGTTTAAAACAAACCATAAATTTTTTTTTTAATTTTAACTGCTTATTCCCATTTTTGCGACTTTCAGTCTCAAAACTTTCCAGGTTTCTTGTTGACAGCTTCAAAAACCATTTGAAATATTTTTTAACGAATGTATTAAAATATCATTTAACGAATGTAAAAAAAATATTTCTAAATCAGAAAAACTAAAATGCAAATCGATGTTTTTATTTCGTGATTTCAACTGAAAACAAATTCTAGTTTTTTACGCTTTTTATTGTTTCCATCAAATGCTTAAAAATGGGTTTTTTTGATTTTTTTGTCTAAATTTTTATTCAATTTAAAAAAATACTACCTACTTCTGCTTTATAATAAAATAAGCTATTTCAAAATTTTTTGCAATAGTTCAAAAAATTAAATAAATAAATAAATAAATCTTTTTGTTTGCGTTTTTTTTCTTATATATTATAAACATTTGTACAAGCTACACAAAAAATACCATTTTGCGCTGGAATTGTGTAGCTTGTACAAATGTCTATAATATATAAGAAAAAAAAACGCAAATAAAAAGATATCTTTTTGAGATTTTTTACTTTTCGTGCAATTACTTGAGTTTTTGCAAGAATTCGTTAAAAACAAAGAATTACCAAAACTGGGTCATATTTCAAATTTTAAGCCAAAACCCAGCGCAAAATAGTATTTTTTGGGTAGCTTGGACAAATTTTTATAATATATGGGAACTAAACGCAAATAAAAAGATATCTTTTTGAGATTTTTTACTTTTCGTTCAATTATTTATGTTTTTGCGAGAATTCGTTAAAAAAACAAAGACTTACCAAAACTGGGTCATATTTCAAATTTTAAGAAAAAACCCAGCGCAAAACAGTATTTTTTGGGTATCTTGGACAAATGTTTATAATATATGAGAAAAAACGCAAATAAAAAGATTTTTTTTTTGGATTTTTTACTTTTTGTGCAATTATTTAATTTTTTTGGGAGAATTTTCAAAAATAAAAAAAATGTAAAAATGGATCATATTTCACGTCTTAAATCAAAGCCCACAGCATATCGATGTGTATTATGTAGCTTAGACTAATTTAATTCATATATTAGAAAAAAACGAAAATAAAAGATATGTTTTTGAGATATTTTATTTTTTATACCATTTGTCGATGTTTTTTGATTACGATTTTTCGCCTAGGTCTGAAATGCGCAAGAAATTGTAATTTTTGTTATAAGCAAAAAATACCGTAAAAAAATAAAGATGTATAAATAACATGCTTATAATTTATATCTGTAAATATTGAGAAATTGTATGTTTATTTGTTAAGAAAAGTTTCAAAACCAATACAACTATTTTTAAAATTTACGTCGATTTTTTTTGAGAAAAATACTGGTTTTCGTTAGCCGAGTGCAGACTATTATAAGTTACATTATCGTTGATTATTAAACATATTTGTATAAAAACAATGTTATTGTAGTAGTATAAGTAATTTTTTTAAGTTTTTAGTTGTTTTTGACTATGCGAAGAGCAAATAATGCAAATGCATGAAATTTGAAATCTTGAAGAAAAGTGAAATTTTTACGAAAAAAATTATGAGCGAAAAAACATTTTGGAACTTAAAAAATAGCGTTATTTACACGTTTTTTTAATAATATTGGACCAATATGGTTAAAAATGAGTAAAATTGAATTTGTTTTGAATATAATACTTGTTACAATGCTCCTAAACAAAACAGGTGTTTTTTGAGAATTTTCTGAATTTACTATGGGTGATTTGAAGAAAATGTTCACTGGGGTTTTTTCAACGCAGGATAATGTTCAATACGGCGTTAGAAAGAGAAAAGTAATACAAAGCAAAAATCCCCCCTTTGCATGGTCGTTTTAAACTATTTAACGAATTTTTTACTTCTTGAAAATAGTGATATTTTCAAACAAATTTCTAGCAGTTTCATACCTTTAATACATTATTAAAAAAATTTAAAAAAACCTTTAATAATAATTTTATATTAAAGCCCAGGCGATTTCTTTTTTTTTGATATATATAAATAGTTTTTAGCTCTTCTACAACTTAAATAATAAAGCTTAAAGAAAGTCTTTTTTTCACAGCATAAAAAGCATTGTTTTCTGCATGTGTAAATTTAACTTATAATCCCGAACGACAGAAACGTATATAATTGCATTGCATACCGTTAGAATCGCCTACTAATAGCAAACAATCTCGTACTAATTATGACGCGTTAGCTATATTAATAAAAAAGATACAAGCAGATTAAAAAGGGAAAGTTTTTGGCATATTTAAATTTTAAGTGTAATCCAACAAAAAATTGGCACCAAGCCAAAAAATTGAAATTTAAGTTTTTAAAAAAAAATTCATTATTTTTTGAGTAAAATCATATGCTTTTTTCTGTTTTGGTTGTTTCTTTACCAAGTTATTGCAAAAACAAAAAATGGCCCATAATAATTAGCAGACAAAGATTTTGTTTATACAGGTGTCTTTAGACACAAGCATTGCACTTAGAGCCATCGCAATTTTTTAGGAACTTGGAACTACGAGCAATAGGAACTTTGAGCCTTTAAAAAATTGGATTGGGCTTAGTGTTAGGTTTTGCTTAGGTTTAGGCAAACGTTTTAACAATTTTTACTTTCATAAGTTCCTTATTCTTGGCTTCAAGTTTTCTCCACTTTATCGACCTTAAATTATTCTTTTTATTTACTAAAAAAAACCTGTAGCTGCAACACCAATAATCAAAATTACTACGCATATTTTTAGCCGTTTAACTATTCTACATAAACCGTTTTTTTAAATAAAAAAAATTGTACTTCATCGAGCAACACAAAAAATCTTTATAAATGTAGAAAGTTCAACAGCGAGAGATTCGTTTAGTTAGATATAATTAGTTTATAAGCTTCCACTTGGAAGCTAAGAAATTAGGTTAGGCTTCGTCCCATTTTGCTATAAGTGAAGTAATCATTTTCAATTTTCCTAAAAGCCCGTGTTAAGGAATCATTTGGGATTTTTCACTGTATGAAAAACTATTAACAATCATATATCGCCACGGTTAAGAGGTTTTTTTGCGCTTAATTAAACATTTTAAAAGTTTATCGAATTGGACTTTAAAATTTACGTTTTAGCGACTAAACAACATTGTTTATTTTAGCAAGGTCGTACAATGCTAGAAAAATGCGGAGTTTAATGCAGTTTATAAATATAAATCTAAGTTTTATATAAAATCTATAATCTTAAAATATCATTAAATCTAATTATAAAAACTGTTTGGATTAATTATTGTATAACTAAAAAAAAATGTTAACAGTTTTGTTTAATAAACCATTATTATTAACTTTTATAATTTTGCTAAGTCCAAAATGAAAGTAAACTCAGATATTTCACCGTTAAAAAAAAGACGGTAGCCTAGCTGTGTAGGAAAACCAAAACTTTTAAATTTATTTTTCAGTAGCGTTTTTACAAAAGATAATGGTACCACTCCCGATTTAAACAAAAAAGTAACTGATCGTTGGTTTAAATTCAGTAAAACGTTTTTCAGTAAATTTTGTCGCATAAAAAAAAGTTGCCTCCTAAAATATTAAGTTCCCCTGACGGTATTCCATCGTATTATTCGAAAAATATTTGGGAAACTATGTCTCCAACGCTCGCAATAATTTTTGAAATGAGCATGATGTCTAGCACAGTTCCTAATTTTTGGCGTGACGCAATTGTAGTTCCTATCTATAAAAAAGGCTTAGCTAGCCTAGCTTCAAACTATAGACTGATTTCCTTAACATGTGTTTTCTGTAGAATTATGGAATCAATTATCCTATTTGTATAAACAAAAACTCATTACTAAGCAACATAATGATTTTCTGGCTCGGCGTTCAACGGGTCTGCAGTTATTAAGCACTCTAAACGACTGAACTTTAGTTTTAGACAATAAAAAACTTATAGATTGCGTATATATTGATTATAAAAAAGCCTTTGATAGTGTTTCGCACCCCAAACTTTTAATTAATCTAAAAGGATACGGTATTGATCATAAATTATTAGCTTGGTTTGCTAGTTATTTGTCGACTCGTAGACAATGCGTTTCTGTAGAAAATCAAATTTCAGACTTTGTTCCAGTAACCTCAGGCGTGCCTCAAGGTAGCGTCATTGGACCTTTGCTTTTTTGTTGTTTATCAATGACATGCCTGAATGTTTGGAAAATGGTACAATTGCTAAAATCTATGCAGACGATACAGAACTTTATAAAATAAGAGAAAAAAATGAAGGCACAGATAATTTCAAAAAGTCTTTAAAACAATTTTCTAGCTGGTCAAAAAAGTGGCAGCTTTGCATTGCTTATGATAAATGCTCTACTTTTTGTTTGGGCCGTGAAAATAATGCCCCAAATTTTAAGTTAGACGATAAAATTTTAGAAAATGTAAATCAAGTAAAAGACCTTGTAATCCTACTTTCCAATGAGCTGAAATCAACGTGACATTGTGTAAACATAGCAAAAAAAGCTTCGGCAAGAGTTTCCTTGATATTTTGAATATTTCGCACAAAAAACAAAGATAATTTAATCCGCGCTTACACAACGTTTGTGCGTCCACTACGTGAGTACGAGACTCCGGTTTGGTCACCTTATTAAAAAAATATTGAAAAAATCGAAAATGTGCAGCGCTTGTTTACTAGGAAACTTTATGCAAGATGTTTACTCCAAAACCTTTTTACAGTGAACGTTTATCAGCGTTAGGAATGAAAAGTCTTGAATTAGGAAGAATTCGAAATGATCTAGTATTTTGCTATAAGATATTACATAGTAAAAAAATCGACGCCACTTCGTCTGAATTTTTTGAGTACAACTGCGCTAATAACACAAGGGAACACGATTTAAAACTAAAAATTTAAATTTGCGTAAATTTTTCTTTTCTTCTATGGTTTGCGCCATCTGGAATTCACTTAACCAAGATATAGTTAGATCATGCTCACTAAAGGTTTCTAAATCAAAACTCAACAAAGAAACTTTAAAAAAATGCACCAAAATTTTTTAATTTCTGAGAAAAAAATTGCTCTGTACTCACTTTTTTTTATCATTGTGTTTTGTTTTATGACTATTATATGCTATGTTTTCTTTCAAACTAAATTTATTGTCATAAGTATATACTACTGTATATTATACCGTGCAATAAATCTTTATCTATCTATCTATTAAGTTTCAAAACAATATTAAAAAATTTTTTTAAAATAAAATAAAAAAAAGCAATAATTTTACATGACAGGTGCCTAATCTTAACATAAAAATATGTTTAAATCCTGTAATAAAACACAAATTCAGAAGAAAAAGGTAGTAAAAAAGATGAAAAAGCTATATTATTATATATATTACATTATTATTATTATATATTATATATCTACCAAAAATATATGCTAAAATAGACAACTATCCTGATTCAAAAAACGACGCCGACGTATACTATTATTTTATATTGACACACCCTAAAATATATTTGGCTTAAAGTTAACCTAATATAGCCTTAGTCGCTAGAAAGGATTTCTGTCATGCATGTTAACGCCTTATTGTATTGTAAAACGATTTGCATAAAAGGTACCGGGTTTTTAGAGCCACAACCAGGGAACTTCGAGCCATCGAAGATTTTTGGAAACTTGGAGCCACAAACAATGGAGACTTAAAGCCTTTAAGTAAAAATTGGTTTGGGCTTAGGTTTCGCTTAGACTTAGGTAAACTATTTAGTAATTTTTATCTGCGGCTCCAAGTTATCCAAGTTCCCCATTTACAGCTCCAAGTTCCCTATTTTTGGCTTTAAGTTCCCTCGGCTCCATTGACCCTAAATCGCATAAAATCATTAAAATACCTGGGGCCGGTTGCAAAAAAAGTTTACGGGTAATTATTCCCTTAAATTTACACTTAAGTGGTGCATAAAAGCAAATTTACCTCAAGTGCGTTGCATAAACAGTTTCACTTAAACGTTTATCTTAAGTTTTCCCTTAAATCCCAAGGGATGTCAAGAGGACCCTTAGACTTTAAGGGGAATAGTTCAAATAAAGCTGGTGCGTCATTAATAAGATTATAAATGGTTTTAAGAAAAATTACTAAAATTATTATAATTTTAAGGCCCATGCACACGTAGTAAGTAATTAATTTTTACAATAAAACGAAAATCGTTGTTATATTTAATAAAATAATTCAGCATTATTCTGCACAAAACATTATCTCCCCCCCCCCCCCCCCCCCCCCCCCCCCCCCCCCCCCCCCCCCCCCCCCCCCCCCCCCCCCCCAACAAAACCATCATTAATTGACAAAAGTCGTCTCCTCGTTTTGGCTCCTTCATTTGTTTGTTTATTTAAATAATATTAAAAATTTTCAGCACAATAAACTTAAGATTAAATAAAAAATACATTTATTTTGGGTTTTTAAGTGTTTTTAACAAAAAAATCTGATAACTCAAGCCAAAAACCGCGACAAAACAACTAACTTCGAATAAAAAATAAAAATAAGTTGTCGATTTCAGATTATTTGATGAAATAAAGTAATTTTTCAAGCAATTTAATATAGAATTCATTTATTTATACTGTGTTAATGTAAAAGTTTGCACTTTTATGAGTTTAAACTTATTTTTGCAGCAATATTTAATTTTAAATGTTAACAAAAATTCCCTTACGTTGTAGTACGTACGCCCTAAGTTAAGGTTAAGGGAAATCGCTTACGTGCAACCGACTTAAGGGAAAACTTAACCTAGGGAGATTACTCTATTTAAGGGAAAACGTAAGGGAGTTTTTTTACTTTACTAAGGGATTTTTATGCAACCGGCCCCTGGTAGTTTCATTTCAAAGAAGATTATAATAGAATTTTTTTAAATTAAGTCATTATCAAAAGTTTTAAACAACGTACTGTAATATCTAGTTAACACATCTTTAGTGGACCAGCACTTAAAACATAAATTATTCAAAAAACTTTTAAAAAAATATTTGGACAAGGTCAAGGTCAAGTTCAAGCCGATATTTTACCATATTGAGTTTTAGCAAAGCTTTTAGTTTAATGATAAGAAACTACAGAAATTTTTTTTTCTATTTTTCCACACAATTTGTTGCGTCTTAGTTTGTCTTTGCTTGCGGCTCGTTTAGCGAAAGCACAACTGCTAATATTGCTTTTTTCCAAATAGATAATATAATTTTCTTTTTTTAAATTACACCAGTTAAGCTATTCTAAACATACTTGTTTGAGTATATACCACTATAATGTGTGCAGTAAATGTTATCGAAAAATAAAAATAAAAGCAAGAGAAAATTTTTAGAAGTATTCCTTACACTATTTTGGAAAAAAAACAGCAAGAATACCTAATGGTATTAAAACAGACTTTATTAAATACAGCGTTATAATTTCATTCATACTGTATATATTTCGATTACTTTTATATATTACCTGGATTTTATATTCTAAGTTTTATTTTGGATTTAAAAACCTTTGTTAAACACACATTAAAATACTTACAGAAAAATTCTTTAAAATTTTATTTTTATAAAAAAATTTAGATGTCTTTTGTAACTTCAATTATTAAAATCAGTTTTATCCTTTTAATCTGTGTTTTAAAAATATTTTTAAACTAAATAAAAAAGAATTTAAGTAAATTTAGCCACTCATAAAAACTATGAGAAACAAAAAAATATGAAGAAAATTATTATCACTCCGGAAATTAAAATACGTATATGTAGGTTTTTTTCAATAATATTTCATTATAGCTTAAAATAAAAGGAGTAAAAATCAACACAAAAGAAGCTTTTTTAATTTCAAAGTCCCACAAATGCACTCACTCATATAAACATCAATGTTTTTTTTTTGTTTCAGTTTAAATAAAATTAAAAGTGTAATGATATTAATGGTTTTGAAAGTACAAAGAATGCTATATTCGAGATTTAAACATTATATAAATATAAAAAATCTGAATTATGCGATACCGAATTTTTGAGACTTAAAATAAGCAGAAAAAAACAAGCAGCAACAAACCTTTATCATAAACATATATTCAAGAATGCAGTGAATCTAACAAGACGAAACAAAATATTCGATTATCATTATCGAACAATTTTCCGTGAGAAATGAGCACTATTCACATATAAAATCATAATCTAAGAAATTTAATTATTTTTTGCTGTTTTTTTACAGGAACTATCATTAAAAAAAAATTTATCAAACATTCTATTATGTATGTTTTTAAGTGAAATCAGTGTCAAACATCAGTTTAAAAAATAACAGTATTTTGGTGTATCAATGCAAACGAGAGGTAAATAAGTAAAACCGCTATTTACTATATGATTCGAACACATTTTGGGGTCCCTTGGGTAACCGGAAATGTCTACTCTTATTAATTGACTCGAATTTAGGCAAATGCTCCGTCAGATTTATTATCCGGCTAATATATAGTAGCTGTATGAAAACGCCCTGTTGACACTTTTGGCATTTAATTCATTAAAAGACCACAAAAATTCAGTCATAAAAAATAAACCATTATCAATCTGATTTTTTTATCACTGTATAATAAAAAAACAGACGAAAAAAGAACGAACTATTGTGTGTTTACCTTAGTACAGGTAAAAATTAAAAAAAAACTACGATTTCTAAGATTTTAATCAAAGATTTGCTTAAAGGTGCGGTGCGGAGTTAAATTTTTTGTCTTTGATTTTGATAATTTTTTGTGAAAACTTTAACTCTGCCCCCAATAGCCCACAAAATTTTTTTTCAACAAAATATCTCCAGTATGACCCCCAAAAATAGTGTTTTTTGACAATTCTGTACGTGAAAGATTGCTCAATGGGTATAACGATTTTTGTTACAAATTATATACTTAAAGAAATCGGCTATTTTTTTCTTTAATTTGATACCTTGATCGTTAAGACTAGTGCAGTATTTGTCGAGATATTGCGTTTTGTGTACAAAAAACAGTCGATTTTTTTCGCTAAAAACACGAAGTGAAGGAAAGAAAGGTTGGGCAAACTTCACAAAATCACTGCCGTCGTTTGGTGTTTTTACCAAAAAAATCGCGGGGTTTTTGTACGATAAACGCAATATTTCAACAAATACTGCACCAATCTTTACAATCAAGGTATCAAATCAGAGTAAAAAGTGGCCGCTATCTTTGAGTGTGTAATTTGTAACTTAAATTTTAATACCCATTGAGCAATTTGTAACGTAGAGAATTTTCGAAAAATTCCATTTTTAGGGGGTCATAACTCCTGACTCACTGCAGATATATTGTTGAAAAAATTTTTGTTGGGCTATTGGTGGTAGGGGTAAGATTTTCACAAAAAAATTATCAAAATCGAAGATAAAAAGTTGGACTCCGCACCGGACCTTTAAGATAAAATTTATGCTTAAAATATACAAGTTTGTTTATTTCTGTCTCAAAACATTTAATATTTTATTGGTTCGCTAATATATTATGACGTTTTCGGTTTACTAAAATAACAATAAGTTTGTCTTAGTTATAATGTTAAACTTTGACATTGACTTTGATTATCTGGTTAAATTAGTTAAGTCAACTTAGTAAACTAGTCCAAAATGTTAATCCTGACGCAATATCAAAAGAAAAATGACTGGCGTCCGAAGTTTCTGAGTACGATTTGCGTGCTTTGTAAATTAAAGCAGAAAATAATTTTACATTTCAAAAAGCTCTTAAAAACTCTCTCATGGTAAAAAAAGAGCATTTCAGGGGAAAAAATCAACAAGAATTTTAATTCGCTATTAGAAAAATTTTAATAAACAAATCGACAATATGTATTTGATTTTATTGTCTCAAACTGGTACGGGGGTTTTAAAACCACTGGTAGAAACTTAGTGTACGCGAATGACCAAAGTATTTCAATTAAAATTTAAGAGTTTTTTCTGGCCGCTTGATTTTCAAATGAATAAGCATTATATTCTGCACTAAAAAATTAAGTGAGCATTTCTCGCTAACGAAACGGTAAATTTTACGAAACCTTTTATTAAAATATAAATTTTACCTTAGTTATACACTGATATAATACAGACTGGGAAAATATGCTAGCTTAAAATTTAATTTTTAGTTTACATTCTTTCTTACAAAAAATCGTTTAAAAAATTTAGCTCTCTGCATTTTTCAACGAAATTGTGTTTGCTAAAAAAGTTCAAATTAAAAACGGAAACACAATGTCAACAGACTAGATTTACGGATGTACTATCGTCGAGAGTAATTAGCACGCGGAAAAAATCACCTAAGTGGAAAGCGGTGATAATTAGATTACCGCGTATCAGCGCTTCAATGCATTTTGGGCTCAAATCAAACGAAGCATCCTCGTTCCAAAAAAATTATGCCAGTTAGTATTCTGCTTTTGATTGATTGCCATTTTTTGCGTATAACGTTAAGACCGCCGAAATTTCCAGCTTACTGACCAAAAAATAATGATTTAAGTGTAAAAATTTAGGCTTTTTTAATATTAAAAATTGATATAAATTAAACCATTATATTTAAATTTAGAGGATTGTTTCAATCATAATTATAAACTTTTAAGCTAAAAGCTGGAAATTTACAAAATTCACCATATCACTTGCGGTACAAATCTCAAAGTTTATTCTGAAAAAACGCGTTAGGGAATTCCGGACGAGCTTTCATAATTACATTCATTTTTTTGCTAAAAATGTACTTTTTAAATTTAACAAATTTAGGAAAAACCATAAAAAATAAATAATCTTTAACGGTTTCCATATGAAAAATTTTCCCCAAAACTAATACAAACGCCAGGTTTTCCTAACTTCAAACTTCTCTTACTTAATTCAAGCACAAAAAACATCAAATTCCTATCAATCAACGCAACTTGTCGTTTCGTAAAATCAATCACTGCTGAATAATATTGCAATTTTGATCAAAATATTTATAATTCATCTATATATACAATTCCGAATGAACTTTGTGTAAAAATTTATTAAAGATATATTTCCACCTTTATTCGCATCTGATTTTATTTTATCTTTGCTAATTATAATTGACGAATTGCTTACAAAGAAGAAAATGGGTGTGCAGTGTAATTATGACTTAAACAAAATACGGATTTAGTTTGAAGTTCTTAGCATTGAGGAAATTGGATTAAATGCTTATCTATTATTTAACCCGAAATAAATGGAAATAGACCAAAGAGCTAGTAGATTTTTTGATTTGCCTGAACAACGGGAAATCAAGAACATTCTTTTGAAAAACAAAGAATTTCCTCCATAAAAACTCACAATATTAAAAATTTATTTATTAGAAAATCTATAAACCATTTATAATGATATCAAACATATTACTTATATATATACAATAAATTTAAAATATTTACTATGGACCTACCTAGCATTACAAAAATTTGGGTCCGCGGTCCCGCCGGGAAATCAGATTTCGTTATGAAACCAATGATTTTTACCATTTTTTTCGGAAACCGGAGATTAAACAACTATATTAAAACAATTTCGAGTATTTTTGTTAATTTTTGACCATTATTTAGAACCATATTAAGCGTAACTAAGGTTTTTCATATGTAAATTTTTTGGTTAATCAGAAAAAACAAAGATTTTGTGATGCTTAATTAAATACAAAACGACCACGAAAATTTTTCAAGTAGATGTTTTATTTGTATATAGTATTTCCAGTTTCAAAAATAATACAAAAAAAAGCATTTAATTTGAGAAGAACATTGTTTCGTGGTGGGACCGCCGACCCAATTTTCTTTATGCTAGGTAGGTCCATACCAAATTAATTGAAAAAAATTTTTAATCAAACAATCACGAAAACTTTTTTTATTTTTCTTTAAAAAACTTTTAAATATTTTTTAAACACTTTCAAAAATGTTCTTTAAAATATAATGTAAAAATTAAAACACACTATGACTTTTGTTATTGAACTTTTAAAACAAACTATTCAGGCCTAATAATAATTATTGTTTTTGCAAGACAATATTACACCAAAACCACTATGTAATATCAATAGCGGTAAATCCTATGAATTTTCGTCCTCGGGCGCTTTTTTCATGAATGTAATACGAACACTTGATTGTTTGGTAAATTTCAATTTTTTTAATTATTTTCAAAGAAATGATGCCCTATGCCAAATTTTCTTGCCATGAATTGTTTTACAACTTTTACAGATTCCCATGTTTTATATAGTTTAGAGTTTCATTAATTCTAGAGTAACTGACTTAAATTCAGCCAGCCTTAATTTATCGTTATTTTTGCCATGCGCGATGTTATTTAAAGGTTCGGTGCGGACTGCGGAGTCAAAATTTTTGCCTTCGATTTTGGTAATTTTTTGTGAAAGTTTTACCCCTGCCCCCAATAGCCCACAAAATTTCTTTTAACAAAAAATCTTAAGTGATTCAGGAGTTATGACCCCCCAAAAATGCCGTTTTTCGACAATTCTGTGCGTGAAAGATTGCTAAATGGGTATAACGATGTACATTACAAATTATGCAGTCAAAAAGCAGCAACTTTCTACTTTAATTTGATACCTTTGTGACGACCCATAACTGGAGACCAGATAAGATGGCGATTTTTTTGGAGACAAAAAAATACCTGTACTGGGATTCGAACCCGTGTCTCCTTTCCTTGAATTCCAGGCCTGTTCACCTCGGTCCGGCGCGATACCCTTGCACCATACGGGCTGATCTTTGATTTACTTTACAGCGCCTCTTATACTCGCCAGTAGTTGTGAGTCATCACTTCAGGTAGGAACGTTCGACGTCACACCTTCCCACCCAAGAAGAAGTTGCTCTCAGCAAGCTTCTTTACCCACCATTCCAGCAAGCTTCTTTACCCACCATTCCAAGATTCAAACCACTACATTAAATTAAATCCAAAGTACATTAAATTACATTACAATGTTCAATAAAATCAAGTTTTTTGAACTATTAGATTTTTAATTTAACAAACAAGTTCGGAACCTTTTTGCACATTTTATTACATATAAATAATTAATTTTATGTATAAAAGCAAAGATTTCAAAAAAGTTTCTTTTTTCAATCATATGGATTTCCTTTATATACTTAACGGCTCCACGCATATTTTTGGATTATTATTTTTATAAATATTTTCTTTTTACACCATAAGTACTAGCTAGCAAGCAGCAGGATGGTGCTTACCGCCAGCCAGAGACCGGCCATACACCTGCATGGAGTCGACGGCGAAGAGGGACAGTCTAGATCAGCTCCACCAGCAAAAGCCGCCGTCGATCTTTACCAAAAGCAACTTCAACGGCGAAAGAGGGCAGTCCAGCAGACTCAGTATTTCGCAATCTCAATTACAAAAGACAAATAACAGCGAATGAAATATAATATTCTTATAACACCACTGTATTGTTCGTTTTTTTTGTAACCCTAAATATTGCACAAGTTATAACTTGTTTTTGCGACAAAAGATTAATTGCAACACGCAAGTATTTGTTAATTTAAAAAAAATGTTTTTACTAATTTTTTAAAAACATTTAGTAGCGCACTTTTGAAACACGCTCCTAACTTTTAAAATTTTCTTTTTGAGAATGAGGATATACATTAACATGGCTAATTCGCAAATGATAATATATAGCGATCAATTATAATTTTAGATTTAATAGCCTTAGTTGCGTAACACTAACCAAAATATAGCGTAACCAAGTATATGCGGAAAACAAATAGCGTCAGAGTCAATTTTGTAAAATTAAATCAACAATTGAAACAAAAAGCTTCAATTCCCACTACCCGCTTTTATTGTCAATAATCTTGGATTTCAAATGAAATCAACGCTTAGAATTCTTGAATTAAGCTTAATACTTTTACTTACTAAAAGCAATATTTAGTTTATTATATCCGTGGTCATCAAGGTCCCAAAGAAACCTTTTAAATTTTAAAATTTATTGCAATAATAAAACTTGATAAAATTTTTGTTCTTCTAAAACAAATAAAATTTAATGACAAAATATTATTTTATATTATCATCTTGTTGCACGAAACTAAATTTTTTTTAAATATAGTTTGTTGAACACGTACTTTTTTGTTGAACAGAAAATTCATTTTTTGAATTTTTAAATTTTTTGCAATAATAAACTAGACAAAATTTTTATTCTTCTAAAACAATTAGGGTAACTGACTTAATTTCGGCCACGCCTTAATTTCGGCCACCAATTTAGGGTGTTAGAAAATTGGCTTATTTTTAAAACACAAAAGAACTAGCACAAAAGTAACTGGATGAAAGTTGGATAAAGTGTTTTTGCAAAAGTTTTTTATTTTTGTTATTCAACATTATCAACATTTTTATACAAAAAGTATAATTTTTGTGATTTTCCTAATTTTTGCTTTGTGTTTAAACTGCATCAAATTTAGAACGAAGCATTATATAACCTTAAAATATCTTCTATTTAAGGCTCAAAGTTGTTAATTTTCATGTTTTGATATTTTCTTCAAAATCATTTTGCAATGCGTTTAACTAACTGCGCATTTTAAGATTCCGTTAATTTCGGCCACCTGAAAATTTAGATGAAAGAACCTGCCGTTTTTTGCTGTTTTTAAATATCATTGTACTACCGTATTTATAAAGAATTTTTTTTGCTCGTTTGACTTTGTTTTGACGTTTTTTAAGCCAAAAATAAAAATTGACAAAAAATACAAATTATTAAAACTTGTTTTTTTAAGGTTTTGACATAATTATTTAAAGTCTTGCTAATAACTATTAAAGTTCGCAAACAGGAAAAATTAAGTTATATGTACCAAGAACAATACCTAAGGGTAAATTTGCAACCTTTAGAAATTTTTATTGTTCGTTTAAGCAATAGTTATGGCCAGTTTTTTGTAGGTGGCCGAAATAAATGGCACGCGCCTTAACTTCGGCCACTTTAAAAAAAAAGTTTAAACCTTTACTGATTATTAAGTGTAGCAGAAATATTCAAATTTTGCACTGGAATAACAAATATAGCTATTGTTTGATTTTTTGGCCAAATTTTGGCTTGGTTGAAAAAGCCAGAAAAAGCTTCAAAAAATTCAAAAAAATTCAAAAAAAAAAAAAAGGTGGCCGAAATTAAGTCAGTTACCCTAAGATTTATTGAGAAAATAGTATTTTATATTACAACCTTCTTGCACAAAACTGTTTTTTTAAATATTTATTTAGCTAATAATAATACAACCAACCGTACACAAATTTTTAAATAATCAATAAATCTATCTACCTATACGATGATTAACCACACAATATAAGTTGAGTTGATTATTCTGAGCCGTTTTTACTATAAACATTTTAGTACAAGTTACATTATACATTTTTTAAACCTTGAAGTCACAGCAGGAACTTTTTTTAAGTTTTGTCTGTGACTAGTGCCTTTTAAATGATATCTTATTATAGGGTTTTATCTATTAAGAGGATGTCTACACAATATAGGAGCTTAAATTGAAAGGTTATTTTACTGATCATAAAATACACCCTCTTACTGGGTTATGAGATTAACAAACGACCGCAGGCCTTGCGCCGAATTAAAAACCAAAAAACATCATTTTCACCTCAATAAAGATTCTAAACTAATATTAAACATATATTTGATTTCAAAATATAAAATAAATTAAACATTTGAAAGGTTATTAAACGGTGCATATCATTTGAATAAATTATCTGTTGATAATTTTTTTATAACACCCTAATTAGTAAATTTTAAAATGACTTTTTTTGACAAAAATTGTCTGTTTTTGTTCAAAAAACAGCGATCTTAAAATATTTTTTGCTTTATAGAAACTAGTTATAGGCAAATAAAATCTAGCAAACCGCGATTTTTGCAGAACGGCTAGTTAATAACAAAACCATTTAAAAATTTTCACTAAAGCGAATTAATAACAAGGATTAAAAACTGTATTTTAATAATTATTTATCAAATTACTTAATTTGTAACCTAAATGCAAATTTTTATAAGGCTAAAGTTGCTTAATTTTTGTATATTTTAGGAAAAGGTGAAATTAAAAAACATTCTGCGTTCTTATTTGTTTTTTCAAAAAAAAAAACGTCATTACCGCACAATTTTAATTGGTCCTTTCATGTGGTCATTTTAATTTTCAGCGTCAGCCAGATATAATTCAACCAGGCAAATAGAATCTAGCTGACCGCGATATTTGCAGCATTGAATCGACTATCTAACCACAAAAACATTCAACGTTTTTCACTAAAGCGGGTTAATAACAAAGATTAAAAACTGTTTTTTAATAATTATTTATCAAATTATTTAATTTGGAACCTAAATGCAAAATTGTTAAGGGCTAAAGTTGGTTGATTTATGTATATTTTGTGAAAAAGTGGAATTAAAAAAAATTCTGCGTTTTTATTTGTTTAAAAAAAAACGTCATTACCGCACAATTTTAATTGGTCCCTTCATGTCTGCATTCTAAATTTTAGTGTCAGCCAGATATAATTCAACCATTATATTTTTTTAAACAAAAAAAACAGAAAAAACTCAAACAACTTTTTTAAAAGTCAATATGCCATAATTGTGTAAATTTAAGTCTTTAAGCTTATTAATATTTTTGAATGAATTATTAAGAAAACAAACTTTCCGCGATTACTCCCAGTATTTAATTAGCCCCTTACCGTGATCGCTTTTTTCCCGGTTACTACGATACAACTTTTGCTTACTGTATAGAAGAAATGAAAATGGTTAAAGCCGATACAGTAGGAATTATGCCAATTTTAACCACACATCCAGTATTATGTTAGGTCAATGACCTAGGTAAAAGGTCAGAAAAAGATACCACCACCGTGGGACGAATGTTTTAAAGTAATGGTATAAAGGTTTCATTGTAGTGCTGGGCAAAAGGCGATCTTTGAAATGGGTTTCGCTTATTTGTTGTTTTTTTTTAATTTTACAATAAGTTTTTTGAAGATTAAAATCTGGTTCATACTTATGTAAAAACGTCCTTTGGACAAAGTCCAAAGGAAAACACAGCGTATAAACGTATGTAAAAACGTCCTTGGGACTTTTTTCCAAAGGACGTTTTTACATAAGTATGAACCAACCTTAACAGGATGGGCGGCAGGCTAATCTTCTTTTATCGCTTAACCCGTTCCCTTAATTGCCTTTTCCTCGGCTACAACCGTGAAACGTTCGTGCGACCTATGTCATACTTCCGTCATACCTAATTTTTCGCGCGAGTAGTGCCCAGTGAGCGAGCAAATTGAAATGGTTAAAGCGGTACGGTGGCAATATGCAGATTTTTTTCACGGATACAATGTATTACGTAGGATATTTCATTTTGTAAAAATTTGCATATTGCTACCGTACAGCTTTAACCATTTCAATTTGCTCGCTCACTGGGCACTATTCGCGCACAAAAATTATGTATGACGGAAGTAAAACCTAGGTCATGCGAAGAGCTTACCGCGGTAAGGTTTACGTAAGACATTTGTCATACGAAAATACCACCACCGTGAGACGAAGATTTCACCTTTGTCGTACGAAGGTCTCACGGTTGTATCGGTGGTAAAAGGCCATTAGGGGAACGGGTTAAAGGAGAACTGTCACAAATAAAAAAAGTTTTTTAATACTGGACGGATCCGGATGAAATTTGGAAATGTTGTAGCTTAGGTTCTAAGAAAGCTAAATGTTATATTTGAAGCGAATCGATTTAATATTAAAAAAGTTATTAGCAAACGGTGATATAGAGCAAAATACACAACACACAAACACCAAACACCAAAAACCACGCACTTTAACACAGTAACCGACGGAAAATCCGGTAAAACCATGATAGGTGTACGTTATGTAATACCAATTACCGTAATATAATGCATAATACTGTGTGACGAAAATAAAAATCGTGTGGTAAAGTTCGTATTAA
This sequence comes from Microlaimidae sp. YZB2_3, assembly GCA_030248175.1. Classification (NCBI taxonomy): domain Eukaryota; kingdom Metazoa; phylum Nematoda; class Chromadorea; order Desmodorida; family Microlaimidae; species Microlaimidae sp. YZB2_3. The sequence goes on from JASAMX010026878.1 coordinate 45,958, forward strand.
ATTATACTAGGACATAAGTGATAATTTATAAGTAATAATGATAGTGATGATGATATGTGATAATGAGTGCTAAGTGATAAGGAGTGCTAAGTGGTAAGTACTAATGATAGGTGATAATGATAGTGCCTATGATAAGTGATAAGTGATATTCATAAGTTATAATAAGGGATAATTGATAATGATATTGATAATCATAAGTGATAATGAGTGATAAGTGATAATGAGTGATAAGTGATAATGAGTGATAAGTGATAATGAGTGATAAGTGATAACGATAAGTGATAAGTCATAATGATGGATGATAATGAGATAAGTAATAAGTAATAATCATAAGTGATAATGAGTAATAAGTGATAATGATAGTGACCATCATAAGTGATAATAAATGATAAGTGATAATGACTGATAAGTGATAATAATGATAAGTAATAATGATAGTGCTTATGATAAGTGATAAGTGATAATCATAAGTGATAATGAGTTATAAGTGAAAATGATAAGTAATAATAGTGATAATTATAGGTAATAATGAGACAAGTGATAAGTGTTAATACTAAGTGATAATGAGATAAGTTATAAGTGATAGTAATAGTGAAAATGATAAATGACAAGTGATATTGATTATCATTATCACTTTATCAATATCAATATCACTTATTACCATCACTTATAACTTATATTATTATTATCTATCATTATCACTTATTACTTATCGTTATCATCTATTACTCATTTTAATTATTATCACTATGATAATCACTATCATGATCACTTATCACTCATTATCACTTATGATTATCACTTATCACTTATCTCATTATCATCCATCATTATCACTTATCACTTATCGTTATCACTTTCACTGATTATCACTTCTGATGATCACTATTATTATTACTTATCACTCATTATCACTTATGATTATCACTTATTTCATTATCATCCATCATTATTACATATCACTTGTCGTTATTACTATTCATTCATTATCGGTTATCACCCATTATCGCTTATGATTATCACTATCATTATCAATTATCACCAATTATAACTTATGATTATCACTTATCACTTATCATAAGCACTATCATTATTACTTATCACTTAGCACTCATTATTACTTATCATTATTACTTATAAATTATCACATCACTACTTATAAATTATTACTACTATTATCACTACGTTCTACTCTCTGTTTTTTTAGCGATACTAAAAAAAATTTGACAAAAAAATTTTTGTTTGCGCTCATATAACTTTTGAACGCGCCGCGATCAATATGCAAATATCTCGCGTTAGATCCTTGTAGTTTTGGCTACCTCCTGAAAAAAATTTTTCAAAAATTTTGGGGGATTAGCCCCAAAACTGCCAAAATTTACGGTCGATTTTTTTCGGCCAAATTTCTAACTTTTTACCATATGGGGCATTACGTCTGAAAATTTTTGTGCAGATTGCCCATACTTCCCTGAGTTCAAAAATATATAATTTGTAAGAGGTAATCTATCTGGGTCGGGTACCCCGAGAGAGGTTGTCAATTTTACGATTTTTGCGAAAAATCTTTGTATGGGGGACACATTATGCATATTTTGGCATCATGCTCAAAAACTGTTAGAGCCAGAGGCCTGAGACCGGACGGATTTATGCGGAAATTTAAGCTTTACATTTTGGTGATAGTCCCAAAAATATTGATGCCCTAAGGCACTGCAATGGCTGACCCCTAAAAAAAATTTTGACACAGCCCCTCTACATAGGCGAGTAATATATCATTTGAAAGCTCTCGGCGTGCTGATCTTAAAAACATAAAAAATTGCTTTAAATGGTCGGGTAACCAAAATAAAGACACCCTTTGAACCCTCAATATTAGTAAGGAGTGATTTTTGTTTTTATTATTTATAAGTCGTGTTTATATTCGTTTGAAAGCTCTATGCGTGCTGATTTTAAAAATATTAAATTTAGGCTAAATTTTTTTATGGTTACCCGGTTACATACCCCAAAATTTGAAAAATGGTAATTTTGCCATTTTTTATTTTAAGTGACGTTTTTATACTCATATGAAAGCTCTCGACGCACTGATTTCAAAAATATATAGTTTTTTTAAAGTTCTTTCAGTGGTTACCCAATTTTGAACCCATCAATGTACCCCCTAAAGTTCTTAAGAGGTGATTTTATTAAAATACCGTCATGTTTATACTCATATCAAAGCTTTCGACACGCTGATGTCAAAAAAACTATTTTCATTTCGATTAACCCAATGGTTACCATTTTTGCAACCAAAATGTACCCCCAAAAATTCTTAGGTGGTCTTTTTTATATATTTACTGTAATACCGTTTTGTTTGTACTCATATAAATTTCGACACGCTTATGTCAAAAAAATTATTTTTAACTCGATTCACCCAATGGTTATTATTTTTACAACCAATAATGTACCCTTAAATATTTTGGGGGGTACATTGTGGGTTGTAAAAATGGTAACCAATGGGTGAATTGAGTTGAAATTTATATTTTTAAAATCAGCGTGTCAAAAGCTTTAATATGAGCACAAAAAAACGGTATTACAATAAATATGTAAAAATGACCACCTAAAATTTTTTGGGGTACATGTTGGGTTGTAAAAATGGTAACCATTCAGTGAATCGAGTTAAAAAAATTTTATTGACATCAGCGTGTCGAGAGCTTTGATATGAGTACAAAAAAAAACGGTATTACAATACATATATAAAAAAGACACCTAAAAATTTTTGGGGGTACATTTTGGTTGTAAAAATGGTATTCATTGGGTGAATCGGGTTAACATTTATATTTTTCAGATCAGTGTGTCGAAAGCTTCAAGACGGTATTACAATAAATATATAAAAAAGACCCCCTAAAAGTTTTTGGCGGTACAATTTGGTTGTAAAAATGGTAACCATTGGGTGAATCGAGTTGAAAATAATTTTTTTGACATCAGCATGTCGAGAGCTTTGATATGAGTAAAAACATGACTGTATTATAATAAAATCACTTCTTAAGAATTTTAGGGGGTACATTGATTGGTGCAAAATTGGGTAACCACTGAAAAGAAAATTTAAAAAACTATATATTTTTGAAATTCACTGATTTCAAAAATATATAGTAGTTTAAATTGAGTATAAACACGTCACTTAAAATGAAAAAAATGGCAAAATTACCATTTTTCAAATTTTGCGGTATTTGGGGGTATATAACTTGGTAACTATAAAAAATTTTAGCCTAAAATTAACATTTTTTAAATCAACACGCATAGAACTTTCAAACGAATATAAACTCGGCTTATAAATAATAAAAACAAAAAAATCACCCCTTACTAATTTTGGGGGTACAAAGGGATCTTATTTTGGTTACCCGACCATTTAGAAGTAATTTTTTATGTTTTTGAGATCAGCACGCCGAGAGCTTTCAAATAATATATTACTCACCTATGTAGAGAGGCTGTGTCAAAAGTTTTTTTTAGGGGTCAGCCATTGCAGTGCCTTAGGGCATCAATATTTTTTGGGACTATCACCAAAATGTAAAGCTTAAATTTCCGCATAAATCCGCCTGGGGCCTGTTTCATAAAATACTGGTAAATTTTACAAGTTTGTAAAATGGAGAAAAATACAAGTTTTTAAAATTACTGACTTGTAAATTTTTAAACAAATAAAAAGATGTTTTTATATGTGTTTTTTATATAGAATTTTTAATATATAATTTAATATTAGTAATATAAATAATAATATATTTAATTTTTATATAGATTTTTTATATTTTTTTATATATAGATTTTTTAATATACATCCACAAACCAACAAAAAAAATAATTCAAATTTACAATGGTATGTTTACTTGAATTATTTACTTGTACTTTTCATTTGTATTTTCACTTGTATTCAAAATGTTTTTTTACAAACTTGTAAAAAAATCAAGATAAAGTCGTAAAAGCAAATTTTACCCTACTGGAATAGGGTAAATTTTTCTTTTGAGAACTTTTGAAAAATTACAAGTGGCCAAAGTTTAAAACTGGAATAACTTTAAACACACAACAGCTACGTACATGAAATTTTAAATAGTTTGCACATGGCATATAATCTTTTTTCATTTCAAATTTCAACGCAAATGGTTCAGAATAAAAAAATTATTGATAGACTTGTAATTTACGAAGACCAGTATTTTATGAAACAGGCCCCTGGTCTCAGGCCTCTGGCTCTAACAGTTTTTGAGCATGATGCCAAAATATGCATAATGTGTCCCCCATACAAATATTTTTCACAAAAATCGTAAAATTGACAACATTTAACCTCTTGGGGTACCCGACCCAGATAAATTACACCTTACAAATTATATATTTTTGAGGTCAGGAAAGTACGGGCAATCTGCACAAAAATTTTCAGACGTAATGCCCCATATGGTAAAAAGTTGGAAAATTGGCCGAAAAAAATCGACCGTAAATTTCGGCAATTTCAGGGCTAACCTCCCAAAATTTTTGAAAAAATTTTCTTTTCAGGAGGTAGCCAAAAAGTACAAGGACCTTAACGCGAGATATTTGCATATTGATCGCGGCGCGTTCAAAAGTTATAAAAGCGCAAACAAAAATTTTTTTGTCAAATTTTTCCAGTATCGCTAAAAATACAGAGAGTAGTTTAACTCAATACGAACATTACCATACGATTTTCATTTTCTTAACACACTATTCCTGAATTATATACGGTAATTGGTATAACATAAAGTACACCTCGTGGTTTTACCGGATTTGCTGTGTTAAGTGGTTTTCGGTGTTTGGTGTTTGTGTGTTGTGTATTTTGCTCTATATCGCGGTTTGCTAATAACTTTTTTAATGTTGAATCGATTTGCTTCAAATTTAACATTTAGCTTTCTTAGAACCTAAGCTACAACATTTCCAAATTTCATCGGGATCCGTCCACTATTAAAAGAAAATTTTATTTGTGACAGTACTCCTTTAAGGCCCGTTTACACTTATGCACAATGCACGATGCTCAATGCAAAACGCATTTAAACTTCAAAAATCGGTGTTCACATTCACACTCACGCACAATGCACGATGCAAAATGCACAATGCATTATTGGACTTGGAACGACGTTCCAAGTTCTGTGCAAGTATAGCAGCGCGCTTCGAAAATCAGTTCGTATTTTTTCCGCAAAGTACGTACTTTGAAAGCTCTTCTGATTAAAAAACTAATCAAATTATAAATATTCTTAAAGAAACGACTTTACTCGTGTGATTCATAAAATTTTTGGACGCGGTCCACTTTGCACCGGGTCCGTTTTGATCTATATAGTTAAAAAAATAATCACAATAATTTAACTTTTTTTAAAAAAATAATTTAACAAAGAGAAAATGTTTATATTGTAATTTAAAACTCGGAACAATAAATATTTTGGTATATGTACAAAGCAACTAAGTAAACAAGAACTAAGCAATATAAATTATAGGTTTTTAGTAAAAATTAAATGATAAAATATTATTTTGACCATTCCTTACATTTTGAATTTGCCAATGGTGTATGAAAATAAAAACAGTTGATAGTATTCTAAAATTAATTTTTTATCGTTTTATTAAGCAATACGTAACTGAACGAAGTGCTACATA